>JZKD02S0175807.1:524871-558482 GCA_000966675.3 Picea glauca
AATCAATGTAGAATTATCATCCAATAGTTGTTGAGTAAATAACCAATGAACAAATGAACAATCATACACATACATAGTAAACTAGTGTTTTTACGTGGAAACCCAAAGTGGGATAAAACCACATAATGTTTTTTCTTATATATATTTAAGAATTACATTCATTGGAAGCACCAACTTCCTTTGTTTTTGAGATGCAAGTGAAAGGAGGCTCCAACCCCCTAGTTTCTCGGGATACATCCTGAGGGAAGTTCCAACTCCTATATTCTTTGGCTACAACTAGAAGGAGGCTACAACCCCCTATGTTCTCCAGCTACAATCGGAAGGTGGTGACAACCACCTTTCCTTGCCCTATCCAACCACCCTGACGTATAAGTAGAATGATGGAACCACTGTCACACTACCACTGTGAGATATAATGTTGTAAACCTATACCAATCAACCTGCACCAAACAACCTGTACCAATAACCTAAAACATGAAGAAACCATGCATCAACTAGTACCTCAACCTGTAATAAACCTGTACCATAAACAAGTGCATCAACCATGCACCAACCTGTACCAAACAACATGTAATCAACCTATACCATAAACAAGTGCATCAACCATGCACCATCCTATACCAAACAACTTGTAATAAACCTGTACCATAAACAAGTGCAACAACCATGGACCAAACTATACCAAACAACCTGTAATCAACTTGTACCATAAACAAGTGCATCAACCATGAACCAACCTATACCTCAACCTGTACCATGAACAAGTGCATCTACCATGCACAAAACCTGTACAAATAACCTATCACAACAACTTGTCCAAACAACCTATCAAAACAACTTGTCTCATCAATATTATCAACCAAATCAAATCTACTCACCAATATCAATCGCCAAGACAAATCTCAAAGATGTGCATCAACCAAGCATAACACAACAACTCATAATCATCACCAAGATCAATATGTGCTTCTAATAATATACCAATACAAGTATTCTACATCATCCATAAAACATGTGTTAACAATACTACTAACAAGTCCTTCCAACCATGTACCAAGTATGTACCAATCATGTATCAACTAGTTATCCACTATGACTCATCAATATGTACCAACATCATAAACTATACACTTCGTGTATGTGCCAACACATCAACTACTTGTCTCAACCATGTACCCAACATGTACCTCAATAAAAATCCCTCATCAATTTCATCATCCAAATCTGGTTTGTAACTCTGTAATAGACCTGGTGTATATGATCACATACCTGCAAACCTTCCTTAACGTTAACAATGAGAGACTAGCATTTTAGTCAAACATTACTTTAGTCTCATATGACTAATTTTGGATTAGTCAACAACCCTAACTTGAAATAATCATAACTATGTACAGGTAATGAATAAAGATTTGAAAATAGTAAAAAACGTTCTTTAGTTTCTTTTATGAAATTCCTGTAGGTTTCACTGCTTGGAACCTCTCTGAAAAGGAATTATAGCAAAAATGGCATACCTTATTGAATTCTGGCTTATTCTAGAGAGATAACTTATAGAGCATGCCCTGAATGGAATATGTGTTGTATGGATTTGAACATTGTACACAAATACTATAGACTATATTCTAACTAATACATTTTTTCTTACTGAATTTGGATCTTTTATGAAGAAGTTGTGATGTTTTTAATCAAAACACATGTTTTAGACTAGTTTGAGGACTAGCCACAAACCCTGTTTTCCATGGAGTGTAACTCCGAAAATAAAATGACTCACAAGATGAAATTTTTATCATAGCTACTTGGATATGTTTCCTCAACATCCTCCCAATGTCACATTATGAATCATTCTATAAACAAAGTTATTGTGAAAATAGTGAGATGAATTATAAATAACATACCTTAGAAAGAATCATCAAAAGAATTTATCCTCCCTTGAATTTCGGCCTTATTTACTTCACCTTCCCTCTGAAATTTGGCTTATATATCATTTGGTTACCTCATTAACTTGTATATATTCAATATTCTCAAGTGTGATTAAAAAGTGAGATACCCTTGCCTCTTATTTATACTTTCATGTAGGTTCCTCAAGGGGTTACCTTCTAACCATCTTAACCCACTTTCCTTATTTTAGGGCTAACCCAGTTCTAACCACTTGTCCACTTAGTAATTTATCCATTGAATTTATTATTTAAATAATTTTTTTTGTATCCACTTTGACTTATAGTACACTCATCACTTAACTTTATTATTTAAATTACCTTCTAACCATCTTAACCCACTTTCCTTATTTTAGGGCTAACCTACTTATAACCACTTGTCCACTTAGTAATTTCTCCATTAAATTTATTATTTAAATAATTTCTTACTTATCCACTTTGAATTATAGTACACTCATGACTTCACTTTATTATTTAAATAATTTCTTCTTTGCAACCACTTTGACTACTTTGACCTTTTGGGGCTTCTAGATGACTCACGGGGGTTCTCCAACTTCACATGGCCATAACTCTCTAACCATGATCATTTATGTGGCATTCCACATACCACTGGAAATGGTATGACATTTACTATCCATATAGAATAGTATTTCCTAAAAATATATCAAAACTCATACCATTATCCATCAAACAAACTTGGTTCCATTACCCAAACCTTTGTGCTACCAGAATTTTCTTTCAGACTTTCTTCAAGGGTTGACATCAATGAAAACCAACCCAATTAATCAACACCACTTTGGAGAATTCTTCAAATAAACCCATCCCTTGGAATTCTTCTAGGGTTGACATCATTGACAACACAATTTCCAACAACTATCTCTTCCCTAATTTGGATAAAATATTTGTTTTCTTTAGGTCTCCATTTGAATTCTGCATTTTTCTTTATCATGTCTTGTAGGGGTTTGACTATATTAGAGAAGCTTGGGAAAAAATTGTATAAATTTTTATTTTTCCAAGAAAATATTTCATAGACTTCTTATTGTGTGGGAAAGAAATCTTACAAATTGTTTTTATTCTCTCATGTTCAATCATTATACCTGATTTTGATACAATGAATCCCAAAAGTTTTCATTTATCCAATGGAAAAACATACTTCTTAGGATTAAGAGAAATTACATACCTCCTACATCTATCAAAACATTTTCTAATGTTATTGACATGATCTCTTTTTTTTTAGACAAAATAGTTACATCATCCAAATATACAACAATAGACTTTCCAATTAATCCTCGAAAAGCAATGTCCATTGCTCTATAAAAATTAGCCCTAACTTTTATCAATCCAGATAACATCTTTCTATAAGCACACATTCTCCATTTACCCCTAAAGTTTGTCTTCCGTTGTTATTCATGAGAAAATAGTACTTGATTGTATCTTGAGAAGCCATCTAGTAGAAAGAGCATTTCAAACCCTGAAACACAATGAAATATTTGCTCCTTTTGAGGAATAGGGTAATTGTCCTTTTCAGAAGTTCTCTTCAAGTTTCTAAATTCCACAGACAATATGACGTCTCCATTAATTTTTCTTACTAGGACTAATTTTTCTATCCATTGGGTATGCCTTATAAGAAAAATTATTTTAGCAGCAAGTAATTTGTTCATCTCTACTTTCACCAAAGGTTCTAGATTAGGGTGTATTTTTATAAACTTATGTTGAAATGGTTTTGAATTAGGATTTAGTGGAATTAATATTGGATGATGTTGGTATAAAAGGTTTTGATATCATCATATGTCCATGAAAATATATCATTATACTCTTTGAAAATTCTCATGAAGGAATATTTTTCTGATGAAGAACAACTAGCCCAAATATTAATAGTCCAAGGATTCTTATCAATTTCTAAATTGATGACTTCATATTGCATTGAAGAGATTTTAGTTTCACAATTAGTCACCTTCTTGAACATGTGTTGAAGGTCATATGACTTCTCTAGTCTTACAACATATTTTTGGATGGAATTCCTCGAGGTTTCTTTATCCTCGAATGTTTGGTCTAAAGAAAATGATGTTAGATTGTTCAAGGCTTCATCATATTGCAACTCATCAATGGAAGAATCATTAAAGGTGTATTTTATGACTAGTAATTTGATGATCTATTGATCATCATCAAACACCCTCCAATTGGTTATATTGGCAGGTATTGAGGGCATGTATAACAATTCCATAGAAAAATTATTAGACATGAATCCTTCTGAGGGAATCAACCTAGACACTACATTGGATAAGACATCAACATCAAAATTCAAAGACCAAGGAATAGGAATAATGTTAAAAACATCAATTCCTTATAAAATTCCATACTTCTTTCTAGTAACATTTCAGATAACTAGAAATACAATGGATTTTATTACATACCTATCTTATGACTATTTAGGAGTCACCAAAAACCCTCAAGAATTTTACCTACATGTCAATTGTCTTTCTTAATCCTTGAACCGATGATTCATATTTATTATTATTGTTGGTACATTCAAATTTGATTCTACAAGCTATCAATGTTTTGGTACCTTTAGGGTCTTTGAGGATAGAACCAACACCTGCACCCTCATCGACCTTGGATCCATAGAAATATAAAGTCCAAACATTAGCATTTAAATATAAATTAGTATCTAAATTTAAGTTAGTGTATAATCCTAAGTTTGTATCTTTCCTCTCTACTATGTTAAACTTAAACTCAGAAATTTGTGTGCAATGAAGAATTTCACATTGCTTGTTTGATTCCTCCAGTGGAGATATATTAGTAGTAAACTCTCCAAAGAATGTATCTGAGCAATAATTTACTAAAATTGAATTGTTGAACACTACTAGTTCATTGGGGCCATTTAGATCTGTAAGAGTGTTCTTCATGTATCTTTCATGGTCCACTTTAATATTATTCTTCTATCCATTATAAGGAAACCAAATATGGGACTAGTCAATAGAAAAATAACCATTTAATTTCTTTGACCAAGAACTACTCAAAAGTAGGACATATGCTTCTAGAATGTCCACTACATTGATATCATTAACTTGATGAAATTTAGGATTGGAAGTTAATCTTATTGATACATTCTTGAGTTCTCCTATGACCTTGATAGTTGATCTATTTAATTTCATAATTTGAATTCCACTCTTTTCATGTTCAACATTAACTTCTGACACACAATATAGGGAATTACATTTGATGAAGCACTTGAATACACCACATAATTGTGCACATTTCTATTAAATATTTCAAATGTCAGGAGGAAAAGAGGAGTGTTAGATTTGAACTTCTTACCAATTAAAGAAGCATTAACAAAAAAATGTTTCTTAACAACTTTCTTATCAGAATTTATACTCTAAAAAAAATTATTGTTATCTTGGTTCCCCCCCATGGTAATCTCTTTTCCTTTACCCGAGGATGATCCATGAAGAGAATTAATGAAAGTCCATTGAATTTGTGGTGACCCTAATAATTCAAACAAAGAAATATTATCCCTATTCTTCTTCATATATTCCATAAAATCATATTCTAATTTAGTTAAAGAAGAGGGAGATGAAGAATATGTGATAATGGAAGTAGACTTATGAGAAGTTGAATATTTCTTGGCATGCTCATAAGTAGAAGGAGAATCTAATGTTGAAGTTATGCTTTTACTTATGGTATTGTAGGAATTACGAGACATATGAATCCCTTCAACATATTTGTCTTCATATTCTTTGAATAAGCTATGAGAAACATCCCAAAATCAATTAACTTATTGTTTGAATTCCTCTTCTCCAACACTTGATTTTCCTTTTTTTTCTATTTTTGTTGAAGATTATTGTGTCATTTATGTCAACGGTAGACATAACTATGACAGTCATGGATGCCATTAATATCATAGACATGGGGATGTTGGCATGTTTTTTAGACAGAGACAGAGTATGCTTGTTTGTCATTGATGGCAAAGATCAACACGATCAGATGGAAAAGATCAACATGATCAATAGCATAGTGATAATGGAAAGATCAATAGTGTAAGCTCAGAAGGAGGAAAACAGTCAAAGCGCGACAAAGGTTTCGTTTCAAAGTTTCGCAAATCATGAAATCCAAAGGAAAGAGGTTCAAACTCGCGATATTTGAAATCACGATAACAACCCTGACCATTGGAGTCATCAGACATGTGGAAAGGGATTGGAATTTCACTGACTTTCACATTGTAGGAGTCAACAGAGAATGGTGTGGGAAATCGTGATATGTGAGATCATGAAAAGATCTGGACCGTCAAATCATTGAGATCGTGGACCGATTAGGCATGATGAAGGCTCGTGAAGTTGCAAAATCGCGATAATATCTTGACCATTGATTCAAGAAGGACACGTTGTGAAAATTACGATAATATCTCGATTGTTGGTTCCATAGGACACATGGCGAAAGATCATCATTTCATTGACTGGAAAGTCAAAGGAGTGAAGTGCTCATTTTATTGGCGAGTGGTCATATCTCGTGGTCACATTGTCAAGAGTTGGAGAGTAGAGCTAGAGAAGCCAAGAACTATTTTGGAGTTCGTAACATGGAGAGTCAATAGGACCCATCACAGAATACCCGAGACACGAAAGTGTGAAATGCATTTTTGAATAAGGCTATGGTCACAGCTAGTGGTTACATTTGCGGAAGATGGAGGAAGAAGCTAGCGGTGCTAATCTCCATCTCAGAGTCTCGGCGATCGCGAGTTGGAGTATCGAGAACCTTCATCATAGGAATCGTGATATGCGAGATCACGATGAGATCTGGACTGTCGGATCATTGGAGATCTCGACTATTGATTAGACTTGATAAAGTTCATAAGTTCACAAAATACGAAGCACGTTTTGACGTAGCCTATGGTCACCATCGGTGGTCACGTGAGGGGAAGAAGCTAGCGGTGCTAAGATCCATCTCAAAGTCTTGACGATCATGACTTGGAGTGTTGAGACCCTTCATCACAGGAATGTCAATATGTGAATTCACAAAATTCAAATTCTATTTAGCACTCAGTCACAGCTAGTGGGCATATGAGATAAACATGAAATCCTATGGATTTAATCCAATGGTATTGGTTAATTGGAAACCTGATCAAAGGGTTACTGTTTCACCTCACAGGTAATCAATCAGTTACAATTCAATTAGCAGAACTGAATCATGATTCTTGGATGGTTGGCGATTCAGTTGCTGATGCGTTTTCTTGGAGATTCAAGGTGTAATTGAAGAGGTGGTATAGGATAAAATGAAGACAGAATGACTATAGATGGTTGGTTGTTCTGAATGAAAAATGAGTTGAACTGTAAGAAAGAGAAAATTATAGTATGCACAGTGTGAGACCTACAGTATGCGCAGTGTGAGATAAAACTCAAAGATGAGTAACAGATGAGGAATAGACAGAAGCAAGAGAAGAATTGAAGAACAACTTGAAGCAGAGCAGAATTGTAGAACAAACTAAGGAAGAGAAGAATTGCAGAACAGTTAGAAGCAGACCAGATTTACAAAACAGAGAAGAAGTGGTAAGAATCAATTTATCTATGTTGTTGGTTATTCAATCATTTATTCATAATCAGGGTGTTCGAGAGGTGATAGGGAGGAATGTTGTCCTCAGAGGTTCAAGTGGGTGCTTGAACATAGGGAGTTGTAGCTTCCATCTTGTTGCAGCCAGAGAAACTAGGGTGGCAGGGTGGTGCAAGGGAGAGAATTGGTTCTCTATTATATAGGTCGGTGCCTGTGTAACAGGAAGTTGGTGCTTCCATCTAGTTGGTGCTGGAACACTTAGGGAGTTGGTGCTTCCTTCTAGTGGGTGCTAGAGAAACCAAAGAGTTGGTGCTCTCAAACAAGTTGGAGATTGTAAAACAGAGGAGGTAGCCTCACTTTGAGTTGGTGCTCAAACATAGATGATGTATAGAACTTAAAAGATTGCCTATCATTTCAAAGAAGAAGAGGTTTTCTCCTTTTATGGGTTTCCTCATGAAAATCTGTCTCTGTGTATATCTTATGTGTGATTGATGCTCATTATTTATGTTGTCCATATGATGTATAATATTGATGGTCACTTGATGAAAGATTAAAAATGGCTTAAAGAGACTTAATATTGTTTAATCACAATAACAACGGATTCAACCCCCCCTCTCAGTTGTCTTAGTAATTTCAACAATTGGTATTAGAGCGGGTTCCTTTTATTTAAAGGTAGATCTGCAAGCTTAAACATGACAAGTCATGAAGGGAATTCTTCCAGTAAGCCTCCTTTGTTTGATGGAACAATTTTTTTCTTTTGGAAGGTTAGAATGAGAACATACCTAATGGCCTTAGGTGTTGATGTTTGGGATGTAGTAGAGACTGGATATACAAAGCTTGTTGTGGTAGCTTCCAAGGATGATAAGTTAGAATTTAACTTTAATGCTAAGGGAATGAATGCTATCTTGAATGGACTTGCATAAGCTGAGTTTGTAAAGGTGATGCATCTTCAAACTGCTAAAGAAATGTGGGATAAACTTATTAGCAGCTATGAAGGAAATGAGAAAGTAAAAGATGCCAAACTTAAAACATATAGATTGAAATTTGAACAACTAAAGATGAATGAAGATGAAACAATTAGCAAGTATTTTTTAAGAGTTGAAGAAATTGTGAATTCCATGAAGGGTCTCGGTGAGAAGTTTGAAGAATCACTCTTAGTTCAGAAGATTTTAAGATCTTTGCTTGATAAATTTAATCCAAAAGTCTCTGCAATAGAAGAACTAAATGATCTTAAAACTTTGTCCATTGATCAACTTCTAGGAACTTTAACTGCATACGAAATGAGAATTAACAAAGATAAATCCATTACTAGAAAGGCCTATTTTAAAGCAGATAAGAATACTGATTCAGAACTAGATGATATTGAAGAAAAAATTCTGAGAAGGTTAAAGAGAGGATCGGGAAAATATCAAGGCAAGTTTCCCTTCAAATGCTTTAACTGTGGTAAAATAGGCCATTTTGCATCTAAGTGTCCCCAGAAGAAAAAGGATCAAAAAGACCAGAACTGTGATGATGAAAAGAATTACAAATTTAAGAAATATAGTAAAAAGAAAAGTTTGTGTGCAAATAATGACAATTCCTCGGAAGACATAGTTAGTGATTCATAATGTGAATACAAAGTGAATGATTTTATGCTTATGGCTATGGGATATCTTGATGATGAACACACAAGAGGTGAAATGGATGATGAAGAAGTTGTGGTGGATATGGAGGGTGAATTAATCAGTGCTTTGGAAGAAATTGACAGAATCAGATGTAAGAAGAGAAAACAAAAATAGTCGTTGAAGCAGTTTAAAATGAATGGTGAAAAACCTGATGAAAACTTTTTTCTACTAAAAATGGAGTTAGAAGAGGCAAAGAAAATAGAAGACATACAGAAACAACATTTGTCAAAGAAGAAAGCGAGGTGTGAAGCCTTAGAAGAAGAGATAGTAAAAACCAAAAAAGAAATGGAGAAGTTTAAGGCATTGTATCATCAAAATATGCCAAGTATTAAAGCTTCAGAAGAATTAACTTTCATTCTAAATCAGCAAAGGAATCCAAAGTTGAAAGCCAACTTGGGCTATGAAGAAGGATCAAGTAGTGATCATTCAAGTAATACATAACCCATCAAGTTTTTGAAAACTACAATCATTGACAACAACCACTCTATAGAAACAAAGAAAGAAAATCAGCCACCAAGAAGAAATGAAATAAAAAGTACCAGAATCGAATCTGTAGATCAAAGAAATAACACAAACACATTTTCTGATCAAAGAAATCATCAGCATGGAAGAAATCGACTACATCCTTTTTCCAAGTACAAAGGTTTTTTCTATGGTTATTGTTTTTCTCTGTTCTAACTTTGGTCATAAAGCTGTAAACTATTATTTAAGATCTAGATATTTGAAATCAAGACACTCAAGGAATAATTATCTGCCACAACAAAGATTGAGACAACCAAGAAACAAACGACCACATACTATAAATCATGTGATGGATGGAGGAAGGATGCAGGTGAAACATAACAATCATTATGATCTGTTATTCAGTGAATCAGAATGTTACATCTATCATAACTATGGACATAAAGATGCATATTGTCGCTTAAGGAATTACAAGCCAGATTTGATCCCCACTGCTAAAAATGTCAAGGTTTGGAAGAAGAAATTAGATGACAAGTGTGGACTAGTGTTATCAGCCCAAAGACAAAAGAATCCATGGTATATTGATAGTGGATGTTACAAACATATGACTGGAGACAAAAGCAAGTTTCTAACTCTAAGTGAAAGCAAATCAGGGAATATAACTTTTGGAAATGATGCACCAGGAAAAATAAAAGGTAAAGGAATGGTAAGTTTGAGTAATGGAAAAGGGAAAGCTAAAGATGTGTTATTTGTAGAAGGTATAAAACATAATTTTCTTAGTGTCAGTCAAGTCTATGACTGAGGATGTGAATTCATTTTTACCTCTAAAGACTATAGAATAAAATCCGTGAATTTAGGACAGCTAGTTGCAAAAGGGATAAGAACAAAAAACAATGTCTATGTGTTAAAAGAAGAAAAAGAAGAATGCCACTTAAGAAAGTATGATGAAAGTTGGTTGTGGCATAGGAGACTTGGACACATAAATTTTGATCATATAATCAAGATAAAAAACAATGGGTCAATAAACGATCTTCCAAAGATATCAAAGCCATGTGACTCTGTTTGTAAACCCTGCCAGATAGGAAAGCTTACTCGCACTCAGTTCAAATATAAAAACTTTCCTTCAATAGAAAAACCTCTCCAGTTAGTACATATGGATTTATGTGGACCATCAAGGAAAGAAGGTACATGAAACAAAAATTATTTTATGTTGATTATTGATGATTATTCTAGACTAACATGGGTTGCCTTTTTTAAGGGAAAATCTGAAGCATTTGAAAAATTCAAAGTGTTTAAGGATTTAACTAGGAATCAGATAGGAAAAAGATTGAAGACAGTAAGTTTTGATAGGTGAGGAGAGTTTATCTCATGGAACTTCAAAGAGTTCTGTGATAAACATGGAATCAAAAGAGAGTACACAATTCCAAGGACTCCACAACAAAATGGAGTTGTTGAGAGGCAGAATAGATCAGTACAACAAATGGCAAGATCAATGATGAATGAAAGGAACATACCTCAGACATATTGGGTGGAAGTAATTCATACAACTGTTCATATCCTTAACAAAGCACATCTAAAACCACACAGTGACAAGTCTCCTTATGAACTATGGTTTGGAAGACCTTCTTCAATCAAGCATTTAAAAGTCTTTGGGAGTAAATGTTATATTAAGAGTAATGATGAAAATATTGGCAAATATGATGACAGGGGTGATGAAGGTATCTTATTGGGTTATGATACAAACAATAAAGGCTATAGATGTTAAAATAAGAGGCTGCATAAACTAGTTGATTGTATAGACATAAAAGTTGATGAAGAAATCCCAGTTAGAAATGTAAGTAGTGCTAAACCAAGCACAAAAGATATAGTTGAAGATGAAGATGAATAGGTCCAAGGATCAGGAAGAGAAGAATCTGAATCAGATGAAGATACAAATACTCAGGCTGACATAAATCAGCAGAAAGAAACAAACTCACCTCTCAGAACTATAAGAAAGAATCATCCTGAAAATTAGATAATTGGAGATATAAATAAAGGAGTTCAAACAAGAAGGAAATTGATTAAAGAATCAGAACAATCTCATGTTTCCTTTTTATCTATGAATTACCCTAAATTTTTTTATGAAGCCAACTGACATGATGATTAGATTAGAGCTATGAATGAAGAGCTTGATCAGATTGAGAAGAACAATACTTGGGAGCTTGTACCTAGACCCGAAGATAAGAATGTAATAGGTTCCAAATGGGTGTTCAAGAATAAAATGAATGAAAAAGGACAAGTTTTTAAAAATAAATCCAGATTGGTCTGTAAAGGGTATGTACAAGTTGAAGGTCAAGATTTTGATGAAACCTTTACACCAGTGGAAATATTGGAAGCCATCAGAATGTTCCTTGCATATTCATTCCATAAGAACTTTAACGTGTATCAGATGGATGTTAAGTCATCGTTTCTTAATGGAGATCTAGAGGAAGAAGTATATATGGAGCAACCTGGAGGATTCTCATTGATAGATAATCCTAATTATGTTTGCAAGCTGAAGAAGGCCTTATATAGACTGAAACAAGCACCACGATCTTGGTATTATAGACTGGACAATTTTTTACAAGAGAAAGGGTTCAAGAAAGGTATTATTGACAACAATCTCTACATTAAGTCTGAAGGTGATAATTTACTATATGTTTTGGTTTATGTAGATGATATTATTTTTGGCTGCACTAATGAATCATCTGTCCAATGGTTTCCTAACTCTATGAAAATAGAATTTGAGATGTCCATGATAGGAGAACTGTCATATTTTCTTGGTTTCCAAGTAAATCAAAGTTCTACAAGAATATTTATCTCTCAAGAAAAATATTTGAAAGAGTTGTTGAAGAAATTTTATATGGAGGATTCCTCTCCTGTTAGCACACCTATGGTGGTTGGTTGCAAGCTAAGTAAAGATGATATTTCATCGGATGTTGATCAAAGGACATATCTCTCTATGATAGGAAATCTTCTGTACATCACAGCTTCCTGTCCTGATATAATGCAAGTTGTTGGAATGGTAGGTCGCTATTATTCTGCTCCTAAACAAAGTTATCTAGTAGCAGTAACAAGGCTATTCAAGTACTTGAAAGGCACAATGAATTATGGTCTGTGGTATCCCAAGAATTAGAACTTTTACTTAAATGCTTATTTAGATGTCGATTGGACAAACTATGTTGATGAGAGAAAAAGCACCAGTGGAGGAGAATTTTTTTTGGGTGACTCATTAGTAGCATGTCTTAGTAAAAAGAAAGATCCATTTTATTATCAACTACAAGGGCAAATAACATTTCTACTGCTACTTGCTGCACACAAATTTTATGGATGATACAAACTCTTGCAGATTTGAAGGTAACTTACATTGATCCCATTCCACTTCTCTGTGATAACACTAGTGCCATCAGTCTCTCTAAGAATCTTGTACTTCATTCAAAATCTAAGCACATACCAATAAAATACCATTTTATCAGAGAACAAGTTACAAACATAATTGTTCAGCTAAATTATATTCCTTCCACATAACAGATAGATGATATCTTTACTAAACCATTAGAAGCAACCCCTTTTGGATATCTTCGTCAAAAGTTGGGGGTTATAAATTCTTTCATCGAATCTATTCACCTGGTCAGGGGGAGTCCTTATTGAATATCTGTTGTATTTCTAAGTTGCTCATAGTTGACAAGGGGAGTATGTACTGCAACAGCTCAGGGGGAGCATGTTTCTTCTTTGACATTGATGTCAAAGGAGGAGAAAGTGTGGTAATTTCAAGGATGCTACAGTGGTATAGTTGCATGTTTTTTAAGGGATTTCCATCAATGCCAAAGTGGGATATTGTTGGCATGTTTTTTAGACAGAGGCAAAGTATGCATGTTTGTCATTGATGGCACATGTTTGTCATTGATGGAGAAGATTAACATGATCAGTAGCATAGAGATAATGGAAAGATCAACAATGTAAGCTTAGAAGGAGGAAAATAGTCAAAGCATGACAAAGGTTTCGTTTCAGAGTTTTGTAGATTGGGAAATCCAAAGGAAAGAGGTTTAAACTTGTGATATGTGAAATCACGATAATATCTAGACTGTTGGTTCCATAGGACACATGGCAAAAGATCATCGTTTCACTGACTATAAAGTCAAAGGAGAGAAGTGCTCATTTGATTGGCGAGTGATCATATCTTGTGGTCACATTGTCAAGAGTTGGAGAGCAGAGCTAGAGAAGCCAAGCTCTATTTCGAATTTCGTAACATGGAGAGTCGAGAGGACTCATCATAGAATACTCGAGACATGAAAGTGAGAAATGTGTTTTGGAATAAGGCTATGGTCACAACCAGTGATTACATCTCTGGAAGATGGAGGAAGAAGCTAGCGGTGCTAAGCTCCATCTCAGAGTCTCGATTATCGTGATTTGGAGTATCGAGAACCTTCATCACAGGAATTGTGATGAGATCTGGGTCGTAGAATCATTAGAGATCTCGACCATTGATCAGGCTTGATAAACTTCATAAGTTTGTGAAATATGAAGCACCTTTTGGTGTAGCCTGTGGTCATCATTGATGGTCACGTGAGGGGAAGAAGCTAGCGGTGCTAAGCTCCATCTCGGAGTCTCAATGATCATGACTTGGAGTGTCAAGACCCTTCATCACATGAATGTTGAGATGGAAATTCAAAAAATTCAAATTCTGTTTAGCGCTTAGTCACAGCTAGTGGGCATATGAGATAAATGCAAAATCCTGCGGATTTAATCTAATGGTACTGGTTAATTGGAAACCTGATCGAAGGGTTACTATTTCACCTCACAAGTAATTGATCAGTTATGATTCAGTTAGCATAACTGAATCATGATTCTTGGATGGTTGGCGATTCAATTGTTGATGCGTTTTCTTGGAGATTCAAGGTGTAACTGAAGAGGTGGTATAGGATAAAATGAAGATGAAATGACTGTAGATGGTTGGTTGTTCTGAATGAAAAATGAGTTGAACTGTAAGAAAGAGAAAATTACAGTATGCACAGTTTGAGACCGACAATTTGCATAGTGTGAGATAAAACTTAAAGATGAGTAACAGATGAGGAATAGACAGAAGCAAGAGCAGAATTGCAGAATAGCTTGAAGCAGAGTAGAATTGCAGAACAGACAGAGGAAGAGAAGAATTGAAGAATAGTTAGAAGCAGACCAGATTTACAAAACAGATAAGAAGTGGTAATAATCGATTTGTCTGTGTTGTTGGTTATTTAATCATTTATTCATAATTAGGGTGGTTGGGAGGTGCTAGGGAGGACTATTGTCCTCAGAGGTTCAAGTGGATGCTTGAACACATGGATTTGTAGCTTCCATCTGGTTGCAGATAAAGAAACTAGGGTGGCAGGGTGGTGCAAGGGAGAACATTGGTTCTCTATTATACAGGTCGGTGCCTGTGTAACAGGAAGTTGTTGCTTCCATCCAATTGGTGTTGGAACACTCAAGGAGTTGGTGCTTCCTTCTAGTGGGTGCTAGAGAAACCAGAGAGTTGGTTCTCTCAAACAAGTTGGAGCTTGTAAAACAAATGCAGTAGCCTCACTTTTAGTTGGTGCTCAAACATAGATGATGTACAAAACTTAAAAGACTGCCTATCATTTCGAAGAAGAAGAGGTTTTCTCCATTTATGGGTTTCCTCATGAAAATTTGTCTCTGTGTATATCTTATGTGTGATTGATGATCATTATTTATGTTTTCCATATGATGCATAATATTGATGGTTACTTGATGAAAGATTAAAAATGGCTTAAATAGACTTAATATTGTTTAAGCACAGTAACAACTGATTCACCTCGCCCTCTCAGTTGTCTTAGTAATTTCAATAGGGGATACTATGAATTCCTATGTAAATTGATTAGCCTTCTATGTAGTTAGTTATCATTCATGTTAAAAATAAGTTTAAGGAAGTGTCCAGAAAATAGTTAGAGGAAGACTATGAAAATTGATGGGCCTTTACAAACATGACTATGCACTAATGAATAAGACAAAATTCATTGTGAAAGAATTAAATAACCAGAATGATTTTGGGCTACACATAGTTGAAGAAAATGGTGAATGAAAGTTGGACAAAATAAACCTGCAAATATAGGTTTGAGGATGAAGACGAGATGTTGAGCATGCCCTGAAGGTAGGATGATAATGAACAGTCAATCCAAGTGAATTCGAGTTTCATACATATAAGGATAAGTCATGAAACTAGAATATAAATGAGTTCATCCCATTTTTAGGACCGAGCAACAATGAAAGAGCCAGAGTTAAATCCTAGGGATCCCCCTGATGAGGATATAAATGTGATGCATGGTGATTTGTTCCATCATAAACAAAGTTTTGTGACAAGGTTTTGATATTGGATATTTGGAGATCGAAATAGAGTGTATGGAGTGAATGTTTCAGGGTCCCGATAGTTGGTTCCATGATATATCCATATCAACATATCCGATATCAGAAGAATAAGAGAAAATGTAAGCACAAGGAAAATCCTGGGGGGTCATGGGGTTGATACTTCGGTGGGAACAATGCCTCGATGGGACAACTCATGTGCCAAATCAGGTCCACATGGATATGAAGTCAACATCCATGTATAATTCCACTTCATCAAGTATTCATGAAAGGATTCCACGTGGAGTCCACACTAGACAATAAAATTTTCACGCATGATTATTGCCATGATATCATGCCACATCAATCCCATGTAGTAGTATAGTAGTCCACTTGGAAGAGGTATATTGAGCCATGTATCTTGGATAAAGTGCACTAGTATATTAAATATTGATATCATGGAGGAGCATGTTAGTGTTGATGGCTCAGGAGCATGATATCCTCAGAGCCTAGGGACCTGATACCATTATAGTCCTAATATCCAGGGAACGGGGAACAATCAACGATTGATCTTAATCAGGGATCCAAATTGGATGATGGATATGAGATGAAGGTTTGGGTTATGCGAGGACTATATCAATGGTTGAGATCTAGACAAAGGCCAAA
This sequence comes from Picea glauca, assembly GCA_000966675.3. Lineage (NCBI taxonomy): Eukaryota > Viridiplantae > Streptophyta > Pinopsida > Pinales > Pinaceae > Picea > Picea glauca. The sequence continues at coordinate 541,493 of JZKD02S0175807.1, forward strand.
TCCAATGGTTTCTTTGAAATCAAGGTCAAAGGACAAATAATGAGATCAATGGTGGACATTTAATTCGAGGAGTGATCCAGCGACTATTGAGCATGGTGGTCACATTACTATTTTTGATGAGTAGAGATGAAATAAATGGTTTAATATCAATCCAAATATCATATTCGATGATAGTTGTGTGTTAATTCTTATACAGAAGGACCAACGAGAAGATTTCACCTAAAACCAAGGAGGTTTGTGTGGGTTTCTAAGGATTGATTGCAAGACATATTTGAGGAGATATGGAACCGAACCCATAGACTTATTTTTATTTTTTCTATGTGTACAAATCCATGGAAGCATAAACTATATAAATTTCAGTGCATGAATATGTTTTGGTGTGAAAAAAAGTGTGTAGAAGAAAAAGAAGGAGAAGTGGAGGCACTGAGGTTTTTGGGAGTTGGAAGGCGAGTAGGATGTAATATTTCAATGGTTGTAGGGAGGTGTGAGGAAGAGAAAGGAAGATTTGTAATTATTACCATCTATGTACATGTGAATTTCCTTTTGATAAAGAGGGATATTGGTGTCTCCTGCAGGTTGGAGCCTGCAAATCATTACAGTTGTAGGTTGGTTCCTACAAGGAGAGTTGATTTGGTGCTCAACCAAGGGGATTGGTGTCTCTTGTGGGTTGGTTTATGAAAACTTTATTGTTGATTTGGTGCTCAAGAGAGGATATTTTTGTCTCATGTAGGTTGTTGTCTGTAATCATTGTAACTATAGGTTGGTTTCTACAAAATTTTATAAAAGAATTTTTATGTAGTTTTCTCCCATTTGGGTTTGCATTTTAAATATTTGTGTACTATGTATTGTGTGGTTGTGTCTATTTATCATTAAATGTTTATGGATGATAAAATAATAAACCAATAAACATTGTAAGAAATAAAAAGAATTTTTATATTGGTTCAGCCCCCTCTTAGTATAAGTAAGTGTGCCAACAATTTCCTCTTCATCTTCTTCTTCACATTTCCCTCCCAAGGATGTTTCCCCACTAGATGTAAGAGAATTTAACACATTGAAAAAATCCTCCATATTAATTCCTTTAGTAGGTGTAGAATTTTTATTGGTGGGTGTTATCGGACAAATCGGTAAGTGCAGACATAAAATAATCTCCCTAACTTCAACAAGAAATCAGAAAAAAATAGATCAGAATACAAGCTTCTCCTTAGATTTCATTGTAATGTAAACTAGTTCAAAGAAGGACAAATGGCATACTTTTTAAATGTCGTTTGATCCTCACTAGTATCATCCTTTATCCATATTTGGATTTGTGGGATGTTGAACCTCTTAAGAATCATAAACCAAAAAAGAGAGAGAACAACGATATGTATTCCAATGAAGACTATGTATAATATCAAGGAGTTATAAAATAAAAATGCAGACACTTTTGTAGGAAAGAAATGTATCACTGCATTATATTGATGAAAGTGGAGAATACAACCTATGAATTGATGTTGCAAGGTCCCTTCCAATGACCCTTTTCTTCAAAACAAACACCTTTTCTCCAATGATTTTGATCAAGATTATTCACAACCTGACTTGGAAAGCTAAAGCAAAGATATCACAAGTACAATCTTCAACATAATTCTTCATGCATAAGCTAGCCTAGTCTTTCCCATGAGAGATCCCTCTTTATTTAGAGTGAAAGAGGGATGGATGAGGAGATTAGGATGTTCCCACTAAATCAAAGAAGTGAGTAAGATCCAAACCGATCAGAGGCCACCTCATCTTCTAGAAGATTCCATTCTAGAACATTTTTGAATTTCACCTTTTTCCTGTGTTTGAGCATCATCGCACCCTAAGCACAAGAAGCTTGTAGTGAAACTGCAGTCCAATTTGGTGCAGCATGCGATGATCAAGCATCGTCACACCCCAAGTCTTTAGCAGGGTGCAATGATCTCCTTTTATAGGGTTTTTAAGAAAAGAAATATGATTCAATTTCTCATGGAGAAAGTCTCATTTCTTCAGTAGATTCAAGGAACAGAGAAGTTAGTCTTACACATATCGTCAGTTGATCATAGGGGTGACCAAAATAATGTGTAAAACAATTCCCCCCTAAATTATGAAGTTGGAACATGTGACGGCTGAAATACTTTGTAGAATGTGTGTGTCGAGAAAAAGGAGCACATCGGTCGGGAACCTGCAAACAATCAAGCATCTACATAATAATATACCATTTTCTGAGGTAGGAATTCCCATACTTAGACTACATGTGAACCTAAGCATAAGTTTCAAGTGATTCATGGCAACCAAGCATACACTGTGGATCCATGTCATCGTGATTCAGCATAGCCACAAGAAATACATTGTGGATCTATGCTCTAAAAACTCAAATTTGAACATAGCCACGAGACATACACGATGGATATATGTGTCAATACAGACTTATGAATATTCCATCGCAACCTGGACTGATATGGCGATATCCAGGGTCTTCATTTCCATCATCCTGAAATACAAATCTATCCATGTGATTATTGGTGTTGAAGTCAAACATGGTAGAAACCACTTGATTACCGATCATTAATGGATACAGTTAACAAGTGTGAGAGAAATCACTATTGATGTCAATGACCCCCAAGGTACTCTAGTACAATCTAATGAATGTGAATTAATGAGTTGAAGTTGAATACTCGATGGATTCTTCCAATCAGGGGCCAATGATGTGAACTCATTGCTGAAAACAAGGAGACCTTCCATTCAGGCATACAGGTTCCAAGGTACTAAATGATTTCTAAGTCTAATTCCGATATAATGAGTTGAAGTCGACAGGTAAAGACTCATCACAAGAGGGCCTTAATGTATCCCCCATAAATTACATGAAATAGGTAATAGATTTGAAGTATATAAAGTGATTCAGAACTGACTTGGGTAAGGCTGACATGGTAAGATTTTGAGGACTATATATGGCCGAATCGATAGAGTCTGAAAAGCACTTAAAGGAAACTCCAAAATGTATTTTTTTGTAAATTAGTCTGATGAGACTGAAAAAGAGATAAACTACTGCTCAACAGACATTTTCTTCAAATACTTTAATGAGCTTGAAAAGAACAAGGTCACTCGGTTATCTTTTCATGTTTGGGGAGCTTTAAAAGAGCTTAAAGGAAACTCCATGGGGTTCATTTTTCATATTGACATTAGGATTTCAAAAAAAGCGATAAAAGGTTACTCGATTACATTCTCATACTTTCATGAGCATGAGAAAGAATAAAGATCGTGCTCAAAGTTTTTCCTAAAATCCCCTAAAAGTGTATATACATCATAAAAACACGCAAAAAACGACCAAAAAGGGGTGATCCATATCAAAAGTATGGTCCTCAAATATCCCAACCTACAATATCAATACTTGTAAAGTTTATTAGGTTTGTGACATAGGTGAAAATATTTAAAAATTAATTTAATTTAAAATTAAAATGGTAAAAATAAATAAAATAGGTCAAAACTAGTTCATTTACCATTTCATTTGCATTTTCACCAAACTAGTGCCCAAAACCCTATTTTTTCCTCCAATTTTTAAGTGACCATTCTAGAGCGCCCTATGGACAATATTTCGATCCACTTCCATGAAGTAGGTATTCTTCCTCCCCTCTCTCTTTTCACGGTAAAATTTTTCAATTTTAATGCTTAAATTTTGAATTGTGGGCAATTTTCCAAGGGAGATTGCGATTTGAGATCATCATAGGCCCTTCCTATCATGAGCTGTGATGATCCTAGATCACCATAGGGTTTCTACCAATGGGGTGTGATAACGTTGTACTATGGGAAAAAGGGCCCCTGTAACAACCACAACTCAAAAACTAAAGTGAGAGAGAGAGAGAGAGCTAAGAAAACTTCCAATTTTGAAATTTTGATGAACTAAATCATCTTTTATTATTGTTTAGTAGATTTTCATTGGTCATCATGCTTGAATGGAGGGAACAAGAGCATGAGGAGGAAGATTACTTTTTCGGGAATGATCCGGGCACTGTCATGGCACTCCGGGATTCTAGCTTGCTAAAAAAATTCAAAGTGCAAGGCATGAGGGCCCAATTGATGCTCTTTGAATACTTAGTTCGTATGTGGGATGTTAATGAGAAAACATTTCATTTCAGGGTGCATACACTCACCCTAGATATCGATGAAATCTACTTCTTGACTAGGTTATCTCGTCGTGGCTCTTGAGTGTCACTATCGGGAAGCAGAGGTGGTGGTGAACCCATAGATTACTAAGTATCACATCACTGTGTAGCTGGTACAAAGAAACATAGTGGAAAATTTGCCATAAAGGATGTTCAAGGATTTCCTTTGAGAACTATTCTCTATACTATCACTCGTATGGCAGGGAGTGTGGCTCCTCACATGGATTTACAGATCCATTTTCAGTATGCTATCAAGTGTATGGAGCCCCGAGTTTTCAATTGGTGTGAGGGCCTCCTAAAAAACATGAAGAAACAATTGACAAAGTTTAGGATTGGTCGATTGAAACAATTCAGTTATGGATCTATTTTGGTATTGTTCTTCCTAGAGAGGGTCCATGCTTTACGCCTACAACATGTGGATGAGGGATCAACTTGTCATGGTTTAGGACTATGCATATTCCAAGATTCACTTCCTTGGAGATCCTGACTTGGAAATACCCAAGGGTTCTCAGTGGGGAGAGATAGGTAAAAAGGATTTTTTCATTATATGTTGTTTTTGGTGTTTTAATTATAATTTATTTTTTTATGTATCTGAGACTAATCAAGTTCTCTCAACAATGCATATGTGGCACTTTTTAGGCATCTAGGATCATGTCCTATCCATAGATGTGGAGATATTGGTGTAGTGGTGGGTCGAGGGGTAGCAATTGAAGATATCGAGGAGATATAACACAACCTTTATGGATTGACCATGAACATCCATGAAATCATTTTGGATGAGTTAACTCGATGATACCAACACCATATAGTTGGCGTGTCAAAATCCATTGGTCGATTTCTCCATCGTGTAGCATGGGAAGTTGTTTTTTATAGAGAGAAGCATCCTTGATGCATATGTATATGAAGCCATGTGCTTCACCATTTTGGTCTCAGGACACACACTTTTTTGTAACTTTTGACGTTATAATATAAAACTTCTACTGTCTTACTTGTCTTTTAAATCTGTGTTTGGATTTATAAATGGTGCAAATGTCTATCTAAAACATAATTATCCAATACATCTATTAATGTGTTTAGATATCTAGGAATGTGTTTATATTCAGTGTAATCAAAATTTATTTCCAAGAGGCGAATTCTCAAGTATACCCATAACAATGTAGGACTTCAGATGGAATAAATGTTTCTCAATTGCAGCACCACTAGTTGCGAATCAAGATGTACAATTAGGTCATGGATTCCAAATGAAATGGCATCAGTTATAACTCAATAAATGCACTTTATTCCAAAATATTATTAGTTTCTCGACTAAGGAAAATACCATGTAGATTGATCAACTCATCCGTAGGTGCATAGATTGCCCATGCAACAGACGCTATATTTTGAGTACTACAACTAGCACCATCAGCAAAGTTGATATAGGGTAGCGAGGATACTCAAATATGGAAAATAAGCACAAGGAAAGGTAAGAAGCTTAAAGGCATAACAAGAAATGACAAAAAATACTCTAGAGTGTGATACACTAAAAATACAAAGCATTCACGCAAAAAACAATTTAAGCATAGTATTTCTTTAGGTAAATCCCATTTATGGGTTCACCCAAAGGGATTCCTTCGTAGTATACTAGCTCATAATCCCCTTTCTCCAATATTCATATAACGATATAAGGGCCACACCAGATGAGCTCAAATTTACCACCCCCCAATAAGTCACAATATTGTTCATAAAGGAGAACTAAATTTCCCTCAAAAAAAACACGTGACTTGACATGTTTTTCATATTGAGATTTGACATGTTTCTTCTCAATTTTTATGACTAACACAACATCACATCGAGTCTCATCTAATTGCATTAAATACAAGAGATGTTATTCTTTGGCTATGGTGTTGGCGAGAAGTTCGAAAACTAGTTTTAGAGACGAGATTTCACATTCAATTGATAAAATAGCTTCAATACCATACACTAACTAGAAAGGCATGAACCTTGTGGCATATTTACCAGATGTCTGATAGGCCCATAATGCCAAAAAAATCATTGTATTCTAGCTTGACTTGTGAATCCCTACCATCCTTTGAAGCATAGTGGTTAAAACTTTGTTGATTGCTTCAACTTGGCCATTGGCCTGTGGCTAGTAAGGAGTTGAGTTTTCATGTCATAGACCCAACTTATTGGTAAGATCATACATCATGAAATTTTGAAAATCGTTTCCATTATTGGTGACGATGGCTTGAGGGACACCAAAACTAGTGACGATATGATTGAATATGAACAATGCTACAGTTTTCCTGGTATTATTAAATGTAGGCATCACCTCGGCCCATTTAGTGAAATAATTCATAGCTACAATAATGTATCCATGCCCCTTGACTGAGTGATGGTTACATGTCATGAATTCAATGCCCCATTTAGCGAATGGACCAATGGAAAATATAGGGTAAAGAGGAGAAGGATGTGATCAAATCTTGTTGTTATATGTTTAATAAGCATGGAATTTCTAAACCTCTATAATGCAATCCTTAAACAACAAAGGACAAAAGTAACCATCTCGTAATATCTTTTTGGTAGTGACATACCCAGACATATGACTGCCACATGCTCTAGAATGATAGTCACTTAAATCTTTCTCAGCTTCCTCATAGATTAGACATCGTTGAAATACAAAATCAATACCACGACTGTAAAGGGTATCACCAAGGATAATATATTGTCAAGATTGATACCTAATACGATGACGATCTACATGAGAAATATCATGCTGGAAAGTTTGGGTTTGGATATAAATGATAATGTATCCATACCAGATATCATCTTAACTAATCAAAAAGAGAGACTCATCAAGAAAATAATCTTTTTCCACAATTTTTGTCTTAGTGGAGGGAAGTTCACATATCAACTCGACAAAGACCAAATATTTCTTTGACTTGGATCACTCAAACTCCAAATCAAACTCCTGGAGAATCACTATCCATTTGGAGTATTTCCCCCCTAGCAATTGTTGTGTAAGGATATGTTTCATAGGGTTTCAATAAAAAATAATCGTGGTTTTGCACAATAAGATATAATGACGAAAACATTGAACAATCTAAAGAGATGCCAAGACCAAATTCTCCACATGCATATATTTGATTTTGGTGGTCATAAGACTCCTAATAAAATATTAAATAACCTATTTATCGTGTGAATTATCCTCTTCGACTAGAACCATGGCTATGGTAGAGTCCAAAGCAGCCAAGTATAGGAAATAATCTCAACTATAATCCAGGGGAAATAAAAGTAGTGTACGGGTTAAGGCAAGTTTCAAATCTTCAAAGGCTTTGTTGGTAGTGTCATCCCATACAAAATCATGACCCTTCTTAATAATTCGAGTGAAACCTTTCGTTAGTTCGACATAATTGGGAATGAATTGGTGTAAAGAGTTTTCCTTCCCTTGCAAACTTTGGAGTTGGCATAAGGTAGAAGGAGGAGGCAAATTGCTAATATATTCAACTTTCAAATGATCCACCCCAATCCCATGCGTAGAAATGATAAAGCCAAGAAATCGTCCAAACTCCACACAAAAAACACATTTATCTTGATTCAATCATATGTGGTAATATCGAAATCATAGGAAAATGGCTCGTAAGTGCCCTGAGTGATCTTGGTGATACATGGAATGTGTTGGTAAGTCATCTAGGTAAGGTTGCACAATATTCTTAATATCATGAAAATCATAAGACATGACGTGTTGAAAAGTCACACCAACATTCTTGAGACTGAAAGGGAGTTTATTGTATGTGAAGGTACCCTAAGAGAAAATAAAAGCAGTCTTATGTTGATCAATGGGTAAAATATTGATTTGATTGTAGCGGGATAATGCACCCATCAAAGAGAAGATTTTACTTCGAGCACGATCGTCAATGATCTGGTGAACGAAAGGGGTTGGATAATTATCTTTGGGACAAGCCTTGTTAATATACCTATAATCAACAAAAACATGAATTGTTCCTTGTTTCTTCATAACCAAAACAAGATTAAACACCCAGTCAGTCAACACTACAAGGTAAACAAAACCAACTTTAAGAATTTTTTCAACTTTGAGTTTGATTGCAACATCTTTTCGTGGATGAACTGGGAAAAGTATTTGTTGAATGGGTTTAGTGTCAGGGTATGTATTAAATTCATGTACAACAATATCTGGATCAATTCCAGGCATTTATTCATAACTCCATGCAAAAACATCACAAAATTCTTGGAAAAGGGCCTTGTAAGTTTGAATCTCATCAGGAGAACATGAGGCACCTATATGAACATTTTCCACTATTCCAGGTTTAATAGAAATATCTAGAGGGATGGTGGGTGAAATATTTCCCAAGTTCCATTGATACAAAACATCATGTGTTGTTTCAAAAAATGGGGGAATTGTAATGACTGTAGACGGATTAAAAATTTGTTGGTAACTCTCGATAGTCTCGGGTTCTAGGAAGAGGATAGAAAGATGATGCCCATCATCCCATGAGGTGTCTTCCATGGACATAATTGTCATTATCATTTCATTGATGTGAAATACCATATGAAATGGATCAGGAGACATATATAAGAGAGAATGAGGAGAAGGAGTTGTCGATTGAATAAATTGATAGGCCAATTCCATTGGACTTAAAGGCATTCGGTCTCTATAATAAAGCCATCCGTCCAAGATAGGTACAATACAAGGGTCATTAGACTCAGGGGTTTCACCAACACTGGTCCAAATCATGTTAATAGAAGTGATAAAATGAGGAGGAATATTGGGTGGTGGAATGGGGAAAGTACCAATTAACGATGAATCCTTTAAAACACCCACACCAACATTCGCATAACCAGGAGGTATTTTCGCTATCAAAGGAACATTACTAGTGTGCGAATCAGAACTAAAAAAGGTGAGTTGATCTATTGTAACAAATTTACCTTGGTGAAGGAAATGTATCACATAAAAAAGAGTAGAAAAAATTGTGTGCATAGGATTGATCCAACTACAACAAAGTAAAAGGTTGTAATCGTGAGGTGCACAAAACACCTCAACCTCAACAGTAATTTATTTTCCTTATAACGCAATAGATAATGCAGGAAGGACACCATGAGGTTTAAACCCGGTACCATTAAAGGCTTTTAAAGTATTGTGTGACTCAGTAAGGGAAGGAGAGACAATGTATTTCTAGCAAGTGATGGACATGACGCAAGTCAAAGCTCCTTCATCAACAATTATTTGAAAAATATTCTTATTTTCCACAATGACTTGTATTTGAAAAGTTAATTTATGAGGGAGCCTTGGAATGTGATCTTCCAAGTCAAATATTATCAAATTTGTATTGGTAGGATCGATTCCACCAATATAATTTAACAATTCCTTTCATTGCATAGGAAAAATTTGGAGGAATTCAAGAGTTGACATCGTAGAAGGTGCATTTGCAAGATCTTCTAAAATACTATAGTTCTAAGTGACACATGAATGGGGGTTAAATGATGACTTACAAACAATTCCCTTAGGAGGCAGACAAAGAATTGGATATAGAATAGGTCATTTGAGTTGAAGAGGACCATTGATTCAGATTTTATGAGCAGAAAAAAATGGATACAGATTATTAACATATGCTTAACACAAAATAACAGAGATACAGTAAAACTAGTTTTCTATTCAATAACGACATAAGATGAAAACTGTAAAATGCAGTGGAAACAAGCTTGCTGGAATGGTGGCATCTTATATTTGAGAAGAGATGTGATGGTTGTTCTCCTTTGCAAGAATATGATTACAATGAGGCTCTAAAGGCCTTTTTACAATAAGCAGGAATGACAAAAACCCTAGACATCCAAAAACCTAACCCTAGGAGATGAAGCACCAAAAGTCATGTGGGCCCCGTTTGGGTAAGTTAGTACATCAACTTCCCTGAATCGTAACTTTTGCATACAATATCCATTTTAGGTGTATGATAGCCTGTTTTCTATATTAGTCAAGGAAATTCCATATTGCAAACCTTTTTTCCCAAAAAACATCGTTTAGGGCCTCAAAACGGTTCTAGAAGTGAAAACTGCTAAAAATAGTAAATTACCAAAATTTCCAAAAAATTGTTTTGAGCATGTTGGAAGAGGTGGGTGGCTACTGATGTCCATATGGATCAATCCTCCCTCCTTAGGAATCAATGGTATCCATTGATTTGAGGTCCCCCATCAGATGAGGAAATTTCTATTGAATTTGGCCTCAGGTGAGCCACTTGCCCTAGTGCAGGAGCTGCCCTGCTTTGACAACTCGATAAAGTTGGATCCTTTTCTATCGAGTGACCTTGATATGTGTGTCCACAATATGATCATTGGATGCATGTTGTATTCATTCAGTGTTGATCTCTATTGGTTTCAGTTGTTCTACTACTTTTGAGGTGTCCAATAATGGTGGAAAATAAGGACGAAGGAGATCCACATTGAACACTGGGTGTAGGCCAAGGAAAGGAGGAATGTTGAGCTCAAAAGAATTATACCTAATGACCTTGGTGATAGTGTACATCCCATAACGGAGTGGGTGAATATTTCGATGGGGTCCTGTAAGGTGTTATTTTTGCAAGTGCAACCAAACTTTGTCGCCCACCTGAAACTTATGTGCCACCTAATGTTTATCATGGCATTGTTTGTACTTATCATTGGAATTTTGTAGGATATCCTGAACCTATTGGTAGATGTGCTAGATCCTATCAATGAATCAGGTGGCTTTGTTAGATTTAGTTAGAGAAGGATATGAGTTGGTCGAGGTGACTGCAAGGGGAAGTGCAACATCTATGGGACCCAACGGTTGGAATCCCAACGCCACCTAAAAGGGGTTGTGGTTAGTTGAGCTATGCAGGGCTCAGTTGTAGCTATGTTGGACATAGGGAAGGATCTCATCCCATGTGTGGGGGTGCTTTGAGTTATACATGTGAAGGATATGCACAATCATTCGATTTACAACCTAGGTTTAGCCATTTGTCTGGGGCTGGAAGGTCATGGATTTGGTGAGCTTGGTGTCCAATAGTGACCAGAGGCTTGACTAGAATGTGTTGAGAAATTGACTATATCGATCTAAGACAATGGTTTGTGGTATTCCAAAATGTACCCAGTCTCGTTCAAAGAAGAGCTTGGCAATGGCCTCTGCTTTGATGCTCTTCTTGCAGACAACCAAAATCGTCATCTTAGAAAAGTGATTAACCACCACAAAAACATAGTCATTTCCCCGCTTGGTTGATGGGAGGCCCGACATGTAGTCCATTGAGATGGATTTTCATGGCTTTTCAAGAGTAGGAAGAGGGTTGTATAGGCTCTATTTCTTAGTGGTCGGTTTGGCAATAGCACAGGCAGTGCAGGACCTAATATACTTGTTGACCTCCTGTCGAAGTTTCGGCTAGTAGAAATGTTTCTGTAGCATCTCCACTGTCTTTTAGACACCGAAGTGTCATGCCACCCAAATGTAGTGGGATTCCTATATCATATTCACTCGCTCACTTGATGGAACACAAATATGGCCTAGATGACACAACAACCCATCCTGAAGATGGAAATGATCAACAATTGCATTTGCATCCAAAAGTTGGTAGGTGGTGGTGAATTAAAGGTCTGTCTCATAGATTTGGGGCCATCTAGAGGTCTTGTGGCTGCAAGATTCTACCACTGTGGTGAGTTCCACGACTGGTGGTTTGTTGAGGCAATCAGTGACACAATTGGTGCTTTCTATTTTATACTTGATGTTGAGGTGGAATTGCTGCAAGTATGTGGACCACTTTTGATGGTAGTCATTCTGTAATTTTCCCTGTGTCTGCATGAACTACAATGGCTTATGATCAATGTGGATGACTATCTCCTTCCAAAGAATGTAATGTCTCCACTAGAGGAAATCTCGCACAATGGAGTACATTTCTTTGTCATAAGTAGGGTACTTACAAATAGTATCTGATAGTGTCTCACTATGATAGGCCATGGGGTGGTCATGTTGAGTGAGAACAACACCTACAACATAGTCTAAAGCATCTATATCAATCTCAAATGGATGCTGCAAGTCTGGTAGTGAAAGTACAGGGGATGATCACAAGCACTACTTCAAATCATCAAACAATTCTTGTTGGGACAGGCCCCACGCAAATTTTTCCTTACCAACACCCCTGTTTATTTGGCTGAGGAGCCATGAAATATGGGAGAATCCCAACACCAACCTACAGTAGAAATTGGCAAGGCCCAAGAAGCTATGAATCTCAGTGAGTGTGGTTGGGGTTGGCCAGTCACAGATGACTTGGATCTTGGTTGGATCGACATGTAGGCCATGTTGATCAATGATGTAGCCCAAGTAATGGACCCTATCCATGATGAAGGAGCATTTTTCCAAGTTAGTGTATAGCTTGTGTTGTCATAGGGTGTGCAGAACTTACTGAATATGCTACAAGTGCTCAGCCCAAGTCTTGCTATAAATTAGAATGTCATCCAGACACACCACTAAAAAAGTATTGGTGAATGGTTGTAGGATATCATCCATCATCCTCATGAAAGTGGCGGGAGAATTTGTCAAACTAAAGGGAATGAACAACCATTAAAAAATTCCTTCCTTTGACTTGAAGGCAGTTTTCCATACATCTGTCTATTCTATCGAGACCTGGTGGTAGCTAGACTTCATATCAATCTTACTGAAGTATTTGGCCCCTGTGAGTTGATCAAGGAGGTCATCGATTCGGGGAATTGGGTATCGGTTTATGACTGTGATTTTATTTAGAGCTTGGTAATCAATACACAATCACCAGGTTCCATCTTTCTTCTGTACCAGCGTGATTGGGCTCTTGCAAGGTGATGAGCTGGGACAGATGTTCCCCTTATGGAGCAGTTCTTGGATCTGTCGCTTGATCTATTCATTCTCTAACAAAGAGAGGTGATAGACTGACCCATTGGGAAGTGGTGCACTGGGGGTTAGATTGATGGGGTGCTTCACCTGGCATTGTAGAGGTACCTCTGTAGGTGAGGAGAATATATCTAAGTATTCTTCCATGACCTTATCTACTTGCTTGTGTTGTGTGGAGAGGTTGGCTAAAGAAACCCTGGATGCGGTTGTGATCTTTCTCTTACTCTAAGAGTGAATCATGAAGAAGACAAAATTCCCCATCTGAGAGATGACCTTCTTGCATTTCTTATCAAATATCAAGGAAATAAAACTAGGTGGGACTGCCTTGGGTATCCTGTACAATTTCCTATTCAAGGTAATAATAACACTACGAGGCCTAGACTCATATACAACATGAAATTTCCATAAATAAGGTTGGCCCAAAATAACATCACAAACTTGGAGAGGAGAAACATCACACAATACCTCGTCTTTGAAGGGCTTGATTTCGTACGATAGTCGACACTGTTGGCTGATGCAGAGATTGCTTCCTTAGCAGATCCATCTAATGGTGTAAGGTTGTGGGTGCAAAAATGTTGGCAGGGCCAGCCTCTTGACAACCTCTGCTAAGATGAGGTTCTTCTGGCTACCTCTATCAACGATGAAGTGTAGCAGGGTGTCTTTTACCCACATCTGTGAATGGAAGAGGCACTCTCCTTATTCTGGCTCGTCTGGTTCACATGGCTAGAGCTTGGTGGTAGCAACGGTGGCACTGGGTTCCACATCAATAATCTGTCTTCCCCTTTATGGTTCTGGCTTAGAGTCAGAATCCACATCTGATTCAGAGGCTTTCACTTCGGCCACCAATGATTTCTTTGAGAGACAATTAGCAGTGTTATGCCAAGGGCTCTTATGGAAGTCACACCACTTCCCGGTATCTTTCTTTTTCTTTCCATTGTTCTTATTTTCTTATAGCTTGGACTGGTTGTCCTGATACTGTCCATATATTCTCTGTCCTTTTTTTTGTGGGTTGGGGCCTCCCTTTCTTGGCTTTTGTTGTGAGGGTTTCCTAGGCCTAAATAGCTGTGTCTTTTGTTTGAGCTTCTTCTCAATTTTGATGGAATATCTATAGGTCACACCCAAGGATGATATGTCCAAAAATTCCAGTTTGGTTTGGATGTATCTATGTAGAGAGTCGCGATACTTGAGCACTAGATGTCAGTCTGAATCTTTGATACCCATCTTGGTGTGCAAGGTATGGAAGATATTTGTGAAATCTAGCAATGCTTGGTCTCTTTCTTTCCGTAGTGTGGTCCATTTGGTATATAGGTCGTCATAACTTTCGATAGGGTAGTATTGTTCCTTAATAGTATCCCTGAAGGATTCCCAGGTGGCCTTGAATAAAAATAATGAGGGTTCCTCTGTTTCCATTTTCTCATAGAAAGTTTCCCACCAATCTTTGACATGGGGAACGACTTTGAGGAGCGCAAAAGTAATATTTTTTCTATTCGAAAAGTTATGGATAGAAAAATACCCTTCTAGTAGATTCAACCACTTGTCTACAACATCTACATCTATATAGTCTTCAAATATAGGAATATCAAAGTTTATTTGTACCTTGAAGGTGGTGGCACCTTCATTTGAAGAAGATGCATAGCCTGTTGGTAGCCGTCGAAGGATTTGTGTGAAACTATCCATAATCTAGTTCCTCTATTGAGTGAGGAATTCCTCATTCAAAAGTTTGAAAGGATATCCTATCCCATCATCTTTCTTTTCTCCTACCATGAGAGGTCTCTAGGGCATGAAAGACCCTTTTTCCTCAAGAGAAACAAGCTCGAGACCCAACTCTTTGTACTTCGACCTCGTTGGGGACATGCATTAAGATGACAAGGAGAAAGATGTTCTGATACCACTAATTTGGATTTTATGAGGAGAAAAAAATGAATACAGAGTATTAACATATTCTTAACGCAAAATAACAGAGATACAGTAAAACTATTTTTCTATTCAATAACGAAATAAGCTGAAAACTGTAAAATGTAGCGGAAACAAGCTTGCTGGAATGGTGGTGGATTTTCTCTGAGAAGAGATGTGATGGTTGCGCTCCTTCGCAAAAAGATTATTACAATGAGGATATAAAGGAATTTTTACAATAAGTAGGAATGTCAAAAACCCTATACATCCAAAAACCTAACCTTAGGAGATGAAGTGCCAAAAGTCATGTGGGCCTCGTTTGGGTAAGTTAGTACATCAACTTCCCGAGGTCATAACTTTTGCATACGATCTCTATTTTAGGTGTATGATAGCCCGTTGGAAAGGTATTATCGAGGAGATTCATTTTAGGTACAAAATTGAAGGTAATTACATATTTTAAACCTATTTTCCCTTTAAAACATCGTTAAACAGCTCCGGAAGTGAAAAATGCTAAAAATAGTAAATTACCAAAATTGCCAAAAAACTATTTTGAGCCAGTTGGAATTGGTGAGTGGCCACCAATATCCATATGGATAAAATATTGGGAGGTGAATTCAATGGAGGAGGTTGAACCAATGGAGGAGGTGAATTCGATGGAGGAGGTTGAACCAATGGAGGAGGTGAATCATCAACTTTCTCCTTAGAAGGAGAATAATCTTTGGTTCGATTAGTGTCTGCAACTTTGTTTTCTTGGAGTCACTAGTACACCTAAGTACATAATATGTGGTAGAGGGAGAAGGTTGGTCATGAATAACCAATTGGACCTACTATTGAGAAGGAAAATTTTGTGACAAAATGACAGGTGTAGCAGGTGTCCCGGTCCCTTGTAGGAACTTAGTAACCTTTGAACATCTCGAACAATCTTTCGTATAATGGTTCTCACCACAGATAAGAAAAGGATAACGAGGTTTTTTCTTTTATTTATGATCAACATGATGAGTCTTGGGTTTATCATATTTTTGATTATTAGTTTTATCCTATGTATTCTTACCGTTTCCTTTATTTTTATTTTGATATTTACTGGTAGGCGTAGACTCAACTTTATTGACCTCAGACGTTTTACAAGGAGAGAGAGTCGAAGGAATATCATTTTTTACATTAGTAGTAGTATATTTGGGATTGGAATGATTGGCTTGTTTGGACTAAGTCTCAAGATGAAAAGTTCCAATCACACCATCAACAACGTCATAAGCTATTGGAGGCATTGGGGTTGGATTTGTAGATGGGCGAGGAGCATCGAGGATCAAATCATATAACGTGCTTGTTTGTGAATAAACAAGATTCATGTATTGATCATGACTAATTTTCTTCTCTTCAGTGACAACACCTCCCATGGAAACATCACAGTATATAGGACCAATGAGTGATTTGGTAAACCACTCAGCCAATAATTGATTGGGAAGGGGAACTTTGATTAATCATCTTCTCCTCCTCCACTCGTGAATATGATCTGAAATGTGAGTGTTGGGTCTCAGAAATGTCCTATTCTCATCCACCTTTCCCTTCATCCTTCTTCACATTTCATCACCCCATTAACCTTTCATGATATCATTTCCATAAATATACTTGGGTTTCACCTTATTGTTATCCACTTTATTCATTTTAGTATTTAAAAGGAATTTGTGATTAAATGTTAGAAAAACAACATGTTTTCATAGATATCTCAAATATGTGTGAGCTTTGTAATGCGTAGGAATATGTTAAGGATTAATTCAAAGGACTTATCGAATACTTCCTCCACCATTTTAATATTTGAGAAGATAATTCAAGACCATTCCAAAGGAGAAGATCATGGAGATTTGGTTGGAATATCTTATCTAAGATATATGAGAGATATGTGTGAGGATTTAAAGGGATTATATTTTGTAATAATAGGAAATAGGTAGAGAGAATAGTGGATCTGTAATTATGAGATGGTTATCTTATCTTCAAGGCTCTCATGTATAAAAGAGAGTGCTCTCTCTTCATGAGGATTCAATTAGAGAATTCAATTAGGATGTAATTAGAATTAGAGTAGTCATTA
>JZKD02S0175807.1:578090-592754 GCA_000966675.3 Picea glauca
TCTTCGAGGGGGCAACCTCCTTTTACCCCACTTAAATGTTCAAGTACAAGATGATTCAAAATGAAAATGTCTCCTTGGTATATATAGGAGACTAGGAGGTATAATTACAACCAATTCCCTAAATATGACATAAATAAAATAACATTACTAATATAATATGCCCCAATTAAGGGGTAATGAGGCAATATTAGGGCTTAACACCAAGACAACCACCTATGCAATGTTGGGGTTGTAAAGGAGACCATAGGTTCAGACATTATCCTCACAGAGGCGAAAAAGGTAAGGTGGTTCACAATGTACAATGAGCTAAGACAGTAGAGGACATGGGCAGAAATATGCCAAGGATTTATGCAGCCTTGGACAACAAGCAAGTAGAGTATCAGTCCCACATGATTGAAGTGGAACGTATGATCAACAACCAAAATCTTGCTATTTTAATTGATTCAGAAGCTAGCCATAGTTATATAGACCCAAATATGGTGGAAAGTTTGAAATTACCAAGAAGCAAGCATGGGAAATCCTGGTTGGTGAAATTGGTTACAGGATCCAAAAGAAAAGTTAATGAGATGGTTAAGTCCTGCCTCATAGATATGAATGGACTAAATACCAGGGTAGATTTGAACATCTTACCCTTAGGTTCTTATGACTGTTTAATTGGGGTGGATTGGTTGGACCCACACCATTCTCTATTGGATTGTCATAACAAAGCATTCACTTGCTTGGATGAAGAAGAGAACCAAAAGAAAGTATAGGGAATTCCCAGGGCAGTAACCGTTAGAGAAATTTCATCATTACAACTGAATAAATGTTATAAAAGAGGATGTCAAATATTTGTAGCTCATATGGAGGAGACACCTAAAGACAAGGTACCAAATTTTGAGAATTATGCATTACTGGAAGAGTTTGAAGATGTATTCAAGGAAGTACCAGGACTACCCCCAAGGAGAGACATTGATTTCTCTATAGATTTGATGCCTAGAGCAGTGCCAGTATCAAAGACTCCTTATAGGATGAGTACACCAGAATTGAAGGAGTTGCAAATGCAGCTTGAAGAACTGCTGAAGAAGGGGTATATACACCCAAGTGTATCACCTTGGGGTTCCCCAGTCTTTTTTGTGAAAAAGAAAGATGGAACGTTAAGATTGTGCATTGACTTCAGACAATTGAATAAAGTGACTATTAAGAACAAATATCCTCTACCAAGGATTGATGACCTCTTTGATCAATTGAAGGATGCAAGGATATTTTCAAAGATAGATCTGAGATCAGGATACCATCAGATAATAATTAAAGATAAATATATTAGCAAGACCACCTTCAGGACAAGGTATTGTGATTATGAGTTCACGGTGGTACCATTTGGATTGTCAAATGCACCATCTGTTTTCATGTGCTTAATGAATGGTGTTTTCCAAGAGTATTTGGACAAGTTTTTCATAACATTATTATATATTCCAAGTCAGAGTAAGAGCATTAAAGGAGCATCAGTTGTATGCCAAATTGAGAAAGTGCTCATTTTATCAGAAACAAATTCATTATTTGGGACATATCATCTCAGAAGATGGGATAGCAGTGGACCCTGAGAGGGTAGAATCCATTAGAGAATGGTCATCACCAAAGAATGTGACAAAGGTTAGATCTTTCATGGGCCTTGCAAGTTACTACAGGAGATTCATTGGAGGATTCTCAAAGATACAACACCCAATCACTTCCTTGCAAAGGAAAGGTATGAAGTTTCAGTGGATGACGGATTGTGAAAGGATTTTCCAACATTTGAAACAATTATTAACAAGTGCTCCAATAATAAGGATCGCAGACCCAAATGAAGATTTGATTGTATGCATAGATGCATGTAATGAAGGACTAGGTGGGGTCCTTAGTCAAAATAGATTTGTGATATGTTATGAATCAAGAAAGTTGAAGGAGCATGAAAGAAACTATACCACTCATGATTTGGAGTTGGCAGCCATAGTGCATGCCATGAGGAAATGGAGACACTACCTCATGGGAAAGAGGTTTGAGCTAAGAACATACCACAATGGTTTGAAATATTTATTTGATCAGCCAAATCTAAATGCTAGACAAAGCAGATGGTTAGAATTTCTAAGAAAATATGACTTAGATATAAGGCATATCAATGAGAAAGAAAATAAAGTGGTTGATGCACTCAACAATAGGGTGCATGAGCTTCATGCTATAGCCATCAGCATGTATCGGACTGATGTTAAAAGAAAAATTTTGGAGGCTACAAATACATATCTGTAGTACAGAGAATTGGTAGCAATGCTACAACAAGGTAAGACACCATAGGGGATGGATAATTATAAGTTGGGAGTAGATGGAATACTGTTGCACAAGAACAAAATTTTTATACCAAATGTCCAGGACTTGAAATGTATAATTTTGCATGAGATGCATAATGCTCCTTATGCAGGACACCCTGGATATTAGAAAACCGTAACAATGGTCAAGAGCCAATACTTTTGGCCAGGTATGAAAAGAGAAATTGCATAATACATCTCTAGGTGTATGGAGTCCCATAAAGTTAAAATAGAGCATAGGCACCCAGTAGGATTGCTGCAACCTTTGCCCATTCCTGAATGGAAGTGGGAAGTGGTGACAATGGATTTTGTTATAGGATTGCCCAGAATAGGCAAGCTACATGATTCGATTATGGTAGTGGTGGACAATATTACAAAAGATACCCATTTTATTCCACTAACAACTGCTCACAAAGGAGCAGATGTTGCTGATATTTTCATGAAGGAAGTGGCACAATTGCACGAAATTCCTAAAATGATTGTGTCTAACAGAGATCCAAAATTCACCTCGAATTTCTGGAAAGGATTGTTCAAAGGATTCAGAATGAATATGAACTTTAGTACAAATTATCATCCTAAGTCTGATGGACAGATAGAAAGAATGAATAGGGTGATAGAAGATATGTTGAGAATGTATGTGATGGAAAAACCATCGCAATGGGAAGAATACCTGCACTTGATAGAATTCGCTTATAACAGTGGGTATCAAGCATCATTGAAAATTATCCCATTCAAAGCACTTTACGACAGAAGGTGAAATACTCCAGTAAGATGGGATAATCCAGCTAATAGAACAGTAGTCGGGCCATAGTTGCTCAAGGAGATGGAGGATCAAATGTTAAAAATTAAGCAGAATTTGAAAGCTGCCCAAGACAGACAGAAAAGTTATGCCGATAAAAACAAAATCCACAGAGAATTCAAAGTGGGTGATCATGTTTTCCTAAACGTGAAAGCTAACAAGAGTTCCCTAAAGTCGGGAAGCTGCGCCAAGTTAGCAGCCAAATTTTGTGGACCATTTGAAATCCTAGAAAGGATTGGTCATGTTGCTTATATGATTGCATTACCTACATCTATGTCTGTTCATAATGTCTTCCATGTATCATTGCTAAATAAATATACACCCGATGCTAATCATGTTATTGATTGGAATGTTATTCAAGTGGAGCAAGAAGGCACTTTCCAAGTGCATCCAGTGTGCATCCTAGATCGAAAAATCAAACAACTATGAAATCGATCCATAGGGATTGTAAAGGTCCAATGGACCTGGTACAGACCTGAAGACACTACTTGGGAGCATGAGGATGCAATGCAGGCAGAGTAACCGCATCTTTTTGAAATATTTTGAAACTTTTGTTGTATATGGATAAATGATGCACTGAGGATAGTACATAAATAAGGGGAGGGGATTGTAATACCCCTCGGTCGAACCCAAATGTAAATACAATCCAAGTGTATTTAATCTAGTGAGTTGTTTAGACATCATTTTTGTAATAGACCTTTCATGGCATGGTGCATGCATATAATGCACAGTAAAAGGATGTAATGTGCACATTATGAATACCGCATGTAGTAACTAAGTTGCGTTCAACCTTAAAGACAGAGGATACAATGTTCAGTAACAAAGTGCACATGATATTAAGTTCAACGAACCTTTGTGTATATAATTTGTGTTATAGGCTGGTGAGCGAGTATTATAAGTCGGAATGCTTATGTCTTGGAATTAGGCCAACACACCTAGATGTCAAGGGACAATGTGCCTACTTTGTACTTGACTCATGAAATACATCAATGCGTGTAGATCAGCCACGATAAAATGGATGGTGGACTGAACTTCACCAGTTAGGGTAAGGGAGGGCCAAAAGTCAAGGAATATTGTATTAATATTTCCTAAAACACAAAGTATGGATAATTAGTTTATCCTAAGTTCTAAAGTTGGGGACAAGTGAACAAAAGTAACTTCTGATATGACAAGTGTCAAGTTGGGGACATGCATTCATATCGTGGGGAAACTTATCCCCGAGGGGGATTCAGAGGGGAGAGGAGACGAGCAGAAAAACAAGTAAAAACCACCAGGCAACCATTTTTTGACAGAGAATTCAGAGTGATTCCAAAAACACACTCAGTTATCCAGTCAATGACTCCATGAACATTTTCACTCATACATTCCGTTATCCTAGAGATAGCCATTCCACCTTTCTGAAACCTGTTTTCCCGTCCCTTTTGGTTGGTGTACTTGGTTAGCTTGGAGTGGGTTTGAAGAAGCAGGTTGTCAGGCCCGTGAGCAGTTCTCTGGGTGAGAGAATTACTGTGGATTGATTTCCATTGGTTCTAGACTGCAACTATGGTACTCTGAGACTTCCGGTCTGGCCTGTTGCTGAAACCCTGGAAGGGAAGTGGGGCAGCCGAGGGATTGTTGATAAGAGAAGGGGCACAATTCCTTGGGTGGGACAGGCATGCGAGGAATGAGAGGTTGTAGGTTGTTAGTTGAGTGATCACCCGAGACAGAGTCTTTCTTGTTGTCCATGAGCCTTAGCCTGGATAGGAATCCCTTACCCTGGGTGGAGTTCAGTCCCATCTCGGGGGTGATTCACTGTTGAGAGTGATGAACAGTGTAGTCTATGGCTGGGAGGTTTGTGGATGGTCTGTAAGCAGTTGGTGACAACCTTTCTAAGATAAGCACCAATTGTATGATATATGGATATGATGTTTTGTTATTTAGATACCCATGTTATGATTTTATCATATATGTGACTATGTTGCTTGTGTGCTCATGTGTAATTTCCTGTAAATGAGACATATCGGTAATTACTATTAATTTATTATAAAATCAGTATGTTACAGAAAGTAATGGTTTGTTTATGTTTAGAGGTAAAGCTTCTGTGAGTGTGTTGTATGTATATGTTTAAGTTGCATGCAGTCTAAAGAGTAAATTTAGGTAGCATTGCTTAGTTGACCACTGGGTATGCTACTGTATGTTCCGTAGTAAGGGAATGAAAGATGTTCCCCAAAGTAGCATGTCCTGGCCTCTTGGATGGGAATGTTAGCAAATGATGTCAGAGCATGAGTGGTTGGTCTGGAGTGGCATTCCCCAGCCTCAGGTTGATCAAGGGGTTCATTACACCATGGATGATTTTAAGGATGGAAATTTATTTTGAAATGTAGAAACCTTGGTGACTATTACTAATCCTTCATATGCCAACTATAAATGTTTGGCAATATTTTTGTAAAAATATTCAAATTTCTAAGGATTCTGTATAGTTTGTATAAAAGTTTGGAAATTTTTAAGGTAAAATAATTTTATCCTATAGAATTTGGGCGAATCATTTTTTGGGAAAAAACATGGAAATTTAGCCCGTGAGCGAAAATTAGCCCCTAAAATAATCATGTGCTAATTTTTGCTCATGGGTTCATCATGGGATGTTGAGCTTGTTAAGAAGGATAAACCAACAAAGAGAGAGAACAATGATATATATTCCAATGAAGCCTATGTATAAGATCAAGGTGTTATATAATAATAATGGAGACACTTTTATAGGGAATAAATGTATCACTGCATTATATTGATGAATGTGGAGAATATAACCTATGCCTTTATGTTTCAAGGTACCTTCCAATGTCCCTTTGCTTCAATACACACACCTTTTCTCCAATGATTTTGATGAAGAGTATTCACAACCTGACTTGGAAAGCTAAAGAAAAGATATCACAAGTACAATATTCAGCATAATTCTTCATGCATAAGCTAGCCTAGCCTT
Organism: Picea glauca; assembly: GCA_000966675.3. Classification (NCBI taxonomy): domain Eukaryota; kingdom Viridiplantae; phylum Streptophyta; class Pinopsida; order Pinales; family Pinaceae; genus Picea; species Picea glauca. Next base: position 584,167 of record JZKD02S0175807.1, read on the forward strand.
TCCCATGAGATATCCCCCTTTATATAGAGTTAAAGAGGGATGGATGAGAAGATTAGGATGATTCCACTAAATCAAAGAAGCCAATAAGATCCAAACCAATCGAAGGCCACCTCATCTTCTAGAATATTCCATTATAGAACATTCGTGAATTTCACCTTTTTCCCTTGTTTGAGCATCTTCATACCCTAAGCACAAGAAGCCCGCGATGATGTCGTAGTCCAATTTGGTGTAGCATGTGATGATCAAGCATCATTGCACCCCAAGTATTTAGCAGGGTGTAGCGATCTCCTTTGATAAGTTTTTAAGAAAAGAAATATGATTCAATTTCTCATGGAGAAAGTCTCATTTATTCAGTAGCTTCAGGGAAAAAAGAAGTGAGTCATACACATATCATCAGTTGATCATGGGGGTGAACAACATAATGTGTAATAGTGGGAGGAAGAATCTTGTTAAAAGGTGTTTTGAAAAAACTTCTAGTAGATGTACTTTCTCCATGATTCCTTTTTAAATCAATAATCTCATTGGATAATTTATTCACAAATTGTTGTAGGTTCTCCATGACCATAGAATATTGATCCTTTTTCTCATAAGGATCCTTGGTTGGAGGGGTTTTATTTTTTCTAGATGATATACCTTGTTCACTATCTAAACTAGGGTTTCCTTTTAGACTGAGAATGTATTTTTCCCCTTTTATAGCCTCTTTAAAGGTTTCTTCAAGGTTAGTTGTCTCTGCTCTTTGAAAAACATGGAAATAGTTACTGCAAAGATAATGTGTAAAATTTGATGTTTACATCCACAACATATTTAGAAGCATCATGTATTTTATTAATTAGTGATTGAAAAATTTGGTTAAAGTCTTTGTTTTTCTCTTCAGAAATAATTTTGATTATAGGCAGTTTTAAAACCAGCACTGTTAGGATTCTATCATCTCCAAATTTTCCTAAAGAAATAGTTTCAAAAGAGTTCCAACTTGTAATTGATACTTGGTTGAGAGAGAAGTACCAAGTAGAGGATTTTTGTTCAAAAGTGTAAGGGAAATGTTTGCACAGTACATATTCATGTTCTACATTCATCAACCTAATTGTAAGTATAAATTTCTTAATATGATCATCAATAGATTCTTTCTTGTTAGGATCAAAATTTGGAAGAAATTTCTTAGCATGCTTAGGTAGAGGATGTAAGTCGGGTGAAACAACAACTACCTCTAGAGAGAGACAAGTTTGATTGCAATTTTTATTAGCGTTAGGGTTAGCCATGTATTATATTGGAATTATTGAATGATCACCTGAAGGTTCTTCGTCTGAGGATTATCCTTCAGACAATTATTTGGGAATAACTGGAGGATAATTTGGGGGAAGTGGTGGTTCACCACCATAGAGAGATGAGTACTCTTCAAAGGTTCGATAATAAGGACTAGGTATTCCCATAACAAATTTCAAAAGGTGATGGTCATGGGTTGCAGTGGTTGGGAAACCATTCTCCATTTGAAAACTAAGACCAGTTGATGCCTCAATCTAAGTTTTCCTATGTCTCTCGAGGAGAGGATATTCAATTGATTTGACTCTAGTTTATTTACTCCGACCATAAGTTAGGATACACAAGTATTGAACATATTTTTCAATTTTAGAAGACTCAAAATCTAGGATATGTTGATATTTTAGGATTAGGTTGACCTACACTCCATCAACAAGAAAATTGAGTAGGTGTAGAGATAAAAGAAAATTGAGTAGGTGTAGAGATATGTGAGAAATATGAGGTTCACCATGGTGAGATGAGTTTCTTTGTAGATTATAATGGGTATAATCATGATTATTTTATTCTTTATTAGCCATTCATTTTCTTAAGGCCCTCCTTCTAGCGCTAATTATGGTGACATGACAAAATGGCCTAATTCAATTAGTAAGGGATAATTCTCAATGGTGAGTCCCAATTATACTCGCTCTCTTTTGGGATATCAATCTCCGAACAATATGTAGGCTTAGTTGCCACTAAGAGTTTTTTATAAAGAAGAGAAGGAAATAAAAATTCCTTCAAATTATTCTTTTAATTAAAGATATAACTAATACAAATAAAATATAAGATATCTAATCTATTTGTATGTCTAACCTATCCTAACCAAGAGATTATCTAAGAATTTAGACAAGAAATTAATTTATATGGCTTAAAATTGAAGGAATTCAAATTGCAAGCAATGTGTATAAAACAATATTGAAATGGGTATAACTCATAAAGAATTATCAATTACACTTGCAACATTACCACTGTATCGGACAACAACCACAAATAAATTAATTAATTTAATAATTCACACTGAAATAATTCAAATGCATAATCATTCAAGCAACTAATGAAATTAACTTAAGGTATAGAAGAATCTAGTGACACAATCAATACCATTTATGGCCACTAAATTGAGCTTTTATCCTTTATTCATGCAATAGGAATACTAACATGTTACAATGGGAAAAAGTCCCTTTCTCATACAATGATATTTCTTTTATAGAATAAGAAAGACATTTCAAATTGTGTAACTGCTAATTATTACAGTTACACTATTTCAAATCACTTCTCTTGTCTTATTATACATTTTAGACTCCCTTTACATCTTAATTTATGAATATACAAAAATTAATAACAAAATATAGGAAGACTCTTTGTGTTATCACTGAAATTTCGTCCGCACATGGTTGCAAGAACTCAACATCGTCAAACAGTGATGAAGTCATCCATGGAATTGAATTAATATTGAAATCATTCAAAAAAGATCAAAAACTATACAAATTAGTGAAAAATTCAAGAGCGTTATGCAGACATTGGGTGCACGCGCGCATGCACAGAACAGGAACGCAGAAATCGCGCACAGGCGCATGATGCGTTACTGTTAGCGCAAAAAGTTGCGCACCTGCTAAACGACGCATTTATCAGAGTGGTTGACCTCCCACCCACTTATGGTTCAACTCCCAAGCCGATTTGACCCCCAAATCTAGACTATATCTGATTGGTGGGTTGGTCAAAGACCTAAGAATGCCCTAATTCGCCTCTTTTCACACTACAAAGTAGTTAAACAATAACCCAAATGAATGCTATAAAAATCTATGGATGCACCTCATTTTTTCAAGGAATTCAAAGTAATGTTATGCTACCTCTATTGTTTTGAGGATTCCATCCTTGTCAAGAGCATATTGGCACCATAGCATTGGAAAATCCACCTCACCCATTGAGTGGATTTGTAAAGAGTTCATTCATCACCATTTTCCATTTTTCTTTGTTGTAAGAAGAGCTAGTTTTTATTGTTTCTTTCACTAATTGTTTTCCTTGCAACTATCCTGCTCAGCAGACCCAACTAAGCTTGCAAGCACCTCTATTTTTCTCACCAAGGTGACGAAAGAGGTGCAACAGATTGTCAACTCCATTGGGGAAAGGTATCAATTTCCTACCTCATTTGGGTTTTTCTTTCTCTTCTTTTAGTTTGTTTAACTTGTAGGTCCACTAACCGGCCTAAGCTGACCTGCCAACCAGTCAATTCCAAGTTGAATTGAGAGAAATCCATTCAGATTTTTCATTCTCAGCTGTGTGCCATATATGCATGGGTTTTTAGGCCCACAAACGTGCACCATGCGCCCATGCGCCTAATTCACAATTATGTTTTGTGCACATGCGCCTATTGACTTGTCTCTGTTCACGTGCATGCACTCTGCACGCCTCTTTCTCGACTGGGACCCACACATCTGTGAAAAATTTCATATTGTAAAGTTGTTGAGATGTGGGGAAGGCCATTTGCCTTCTTAAAAATTATGTCAAGCATGTTTTAAAGCTTCACCACACTTAGTCCCCTCATCATATAAAGGGGTTAGTCAAAAAACACATAGGCACTTAGGAGGATAAAATCAATTTCCCTTCTTTGCTTTTTGCCACATGGATGGCTTGTTTTGACTCACAAGATAAGTTGGAAATCATTTTTAATCTCATTTAACTTGCATTGGGACTAGAATTTGAAAAACAATCTCTTAGTGTGCTCTTCTCTTGCGCCTCCAAGCAATCTTGAGAATCAGAAAAAGATTGTGAAATGATTTCATCTCCCTTAAGAAAATTAAAACCTTTAGGAGAGGACAACAACCCTTCTTGGGACTCCTCTTAGTTTACTTTTTCAAATGCATCTTAATATTGTAACGGGCCCATACATGCCCACATGCTACAAAGATAGGACAGTGTTTGAATTTTTTCTTTCTTAGATCAAAACACTAGGGAAGTTTAAAGGTTTTGTAATGGGCCCATACATGCCCACATGATCAATCTAGGATATTTTCAAAGATTTTCTTAGATTACATCACAATAGGGAGTTAAAGGGATAGTAATGGACCCACATATCCACATGCTAGCTTCCTAGGGAATTTTGAATTACACAAGGTTGTACCAAAGGAACTTAGTTAATTAGGTAATCAAACACTTGTAAGGACCAAGAGAAGTCCACATGCAGCAAGGTGACATATAATTCACTAAAAATTGGCACACTTTCACCCACACACAAAATTCACTTATCACTCACATAGCTTCTTCTTGAAATGTGGAGTTCAAAGTAATTTTCCTCCAAAGGGATTGCAAAAACACCCCACCCTTTTCTTGACGAAACTATCAACTCCCATTTTTAATCAACGAGGTTGGTTTGCACCCCCAACCTCCCAAAACAACTACATCTAAAATATTTCTAAAAAATCACTAAGTTTTCCTCCACAGGAGGTGCCAAAAGAAGTTTTTTAGTCTAGGTAGGATTTCGGGGATAGGCATCCAAATAACTCCCCGTTATCTGGTTCTCACATTGCCAAAAAATAGAAGTTGTCAAACAGGGAACTGAAAATCCTCCAAGTCAAGTGTTCCTAATAACATAAGGCAGGGAGATACCCGTGAAGGGTTGAAGGCCGAGGTCTGGTTTTTCTGTGCATCCCCCCTTGAATCACCCATCTCTTGGATGGGATCCAGCCCGTGACCCATTTCTTAGGCTGAAAATCTAAATGTCGCACTTTGACCGAGGTACCTAGTGACCAACTTTAGGACATCTACCCAGGTGGAAATTGTGGGATGCAATTGCACTTTGATTGGATTTTGTATGGCTATTGGGAAATATCACCATCTTTTTCAAGATATGCCCCCTTTACCCCTCATTATAACCAATTATTTCATCCTTCACTAGTTTCTCTTCCAGTGACTTCAGACCCCACTGTTGAGTACTATTGGAAGGTCCAGTGTTATTTTGAGAGGAAGGACATTACATCTTCTAGGACACACGCATTTTCTTTCTTTTGATTCCCCACATGGACAAAACCCACTTACCCATATATATGCTTCTTTTTCAAAAAACATTTTATGTATGATGCACATCTGATTACAGTTTGATTTGGATATATATGTTGTGTAAACATTCAACACAAAGGCTCTTGTTTCTATATTACTCTCACCACTCTTTTCACACATCCACGTAGCTAGTCTGACATCATAGGGGAACCACAGAACCCCCATCATTCATGATGCTTGCTAAACCTCCCTCCTATCTTAGGGGGAGTTTCGGGTCGTGCCCACTCATCGGCACCTCCTTCACACACTCCTGTGAGTGCTACTGTTTTAGGATCATCTTTTCTTGGTTCTACATTACTTGGGTCCTCTTCCCAAGGTCATCCATTCACTCGTTCTCCTTTACACGGAAGCGGGGGACCCACTTCCTCTCAAGGAGGAAGCACCAACCCACCTAGCCCCCCTCAAGGGTTAGGTTCACAACACACTATGGCCGGAGCTAATCCTCCCCCCCACTGCAGATTCCATATTTGGCCTCTCTCAACATACCCGATCTTAGCAAACTCACCAATGATCCTATATTGCATGATCCCACATGGCCTACAATGCCAACCAAACTACCTTCATACATACCAAAATTTGAAGGAAAGGCGGGCGATGACCTTGCCAACCATGTCATGACCTTTCACCTATGGTGCTCCTCCAATAGCATTATGGATGATTCCATTAGACTGCGCTTATTTCAATGCACACTCACTGGCCCATCAGCTAAATGGTATGTCAAAGAAAAATCAGGGTCCCACACAACTTTTGAGTCATTGGCCAAAGCATTCTTGACCTTCTTCCAATTACCCATCTGCCACAACAATGGTCTAGAACTACTTTCTAATTTCAAACAAACCTTAGCCACACACATCGTTGACCACATTCACAAGTGGTGTAGGCGATGTAGTTTGTGCAAAGCAGAAACCACCAAGCAACAGTGTCTCGACTAGTTTCTTAGATCACTTGTCTCTCTCCTCGGTAAGGATGTAGCTTCCACCTTCCCCCAATCCAAAGAGGAAGCCATCAGTAAGGCCCAACAATATGACCTCATCTATGCACAGTCAGGGTACTTATACACTGTACTTCCTAATCTTCCAAAACATGTGCCATTTGGCCAAGACAAACATGGGATGTCTCACTCAGCAATCAGACTGATTGGTGCCACCACTCACCACGGTCCCCAACCCCAACGACCACCGATGTATGGAACACCTCAATACCCACCGACATAAGGGGGAACTTCTTGTTACCCGCCACCCCCTTATCAACAACCATACTGTGTTTCTATACCTCCACCCATCAGTGGACCACCGTCGACACCTCCCATACATCCACCTATTCCCACAAACAGTGGTACTCCCTCAACCTCAACTTATAGTACTAGCAAAAGCACTACGCCTTCCTATGTACCTTATGGATCGTTACCACCACAGAATCCATAATTCCCATTTCTGGTCCTCCACAACCCATGGATCCCTCACATCCTCATGTGGGGGTGAATTTTGTCCAACCTTCTACCATTCAACAATACCAAAATTTTGAACAGCTGAATACGACCAATCCAACCCATCTGTCGAACAATACCAAGAAGAAAGGATGGAACAAGAACAACAACAACCCAGGTCAAGGCAGGAATCAACCCCAGTAGAACCAACCTACTAGGGGAAACCAATACCAAGACCCCCAAGGGGGCATGAACACCAATATACCACACCAAGGGAAGAAAAAAAATCTTCGAACTAACTTTCCTTGCGTCATATGTAATGAGTATGGACATTACAATCATCATTGCCCCCAAATTCTTGACCTCCAATGGATGAGGGCATCCATGCACTCATAGGGCCCTCTGACACCAACTGCCCCTTAGAAAGCCCCACAACAATACGTGCAACAACCCCCCGCAGTCATACTACAGAACCCCATTCCATACCAAGGTATGATGAACACCCAACAAGTGATCAACCCTGCCCCACAACAAATGGGGCAATATACAACCCCGAGTGGCACTCAACCCAGGAATTTGGTTGATCGCAGTATCCTCCTCACTAGTGAATAAATTCTTCTCCAAAATCACAATCATCAATATGGTATGCCTCCCGACTCTACCCCAACCACCTCAGAAACACGACCAGTTACCACAGGACAATCATTGATGATTCCACGTCCTAACGCAGAACCCATTCCTCGCATACCATATATGCCTTTACGACGGAATGTACATAACCCTCATGCTAAAGATACTCACAATTATAGTCTAGTTGATGACTTAGCCTAGTATCCCATAGCCATATTTGTATTGGAGGTCCTCCAAACCTGCCCATCACAGAGAAAATCCTTGCTTTCTGCCTTGGAGGCAATCGACACAGTTGACCCCAGCTAATCACATTTGACTCAAAAAATGGAGAACCACGTCTTCCCACCCAAGTAGCCTTCCAGATACTAGTTAAGATCTGGAACACCACAATTTATCGGTGTATCATCGATGAAGGTGCATCCACCTGCATCATGTCTAAAGAAGTATGGCAAAAAATTGGCTCCCCTAAGCTAGTACCCTCTACCATCACCCTTCAAGCTTATGACGGTCGACCAACATCTTCCACAGGGCTTTGTCAAAATGTCCCCATAGAAATTGGGGGCAAAACCATCCTCATTGACATTGAAGTTATCGATGCCCAGCTTGATTACAATATCTTGTTCAGACGCAACTACATGTATGCTATGAAGGAGGTCGTCTCTTCTGTGTTTCGTACGATGATGTTCCCCCATAATGGGAAGATCATCACCATCGACCAACTTACACATTATGAGCCTAACCATTACACCAACATCGATAACATCCTCCCCCTTTTTCATGTTAGCCTGAATGATTTTCTAGTTGCCAAAAATGGCCCTAGATTATTCCAAGACCCACCCATGTTGGACACTTGTCAGGGAACACTGCCATTCCTAAAACCATCATTTTCAGCACAAGTGTGTGTAGTTTCCTCTAAAGGAACTGACATGGAGGATACCCTTCCTCCTAGGATTACTTCTATCATATATGATGTCCCACTAGTCGCAGAGCTCCCCCCTCATGAGCCTCCTGCGAACTCGTCGACTCCACCAGTTCACGAGTTCACCTCTCCCCAGGGCCATATCCTAGTTTGGGAGACAGTTCCCCAAGCCATTACTCAAACCCTCTTATTTTACCCTCCACCAAACATACAAGATTTCCATGTAGACACAATGCTTACTCTCCCTAATATGGTGTTGGCAAT
>JZKD02S0175807.1:627835-652067 GCA_000966675.3 Picea glauca
GTAAAAGGAGGTTGCCCCCTCGAAGAGGCTTATTATCTGAAATTATCTCTTTTTCAAGGTGTTGACTACTTTTTCTGAGGTTTTTATATGCTATATTGATGTTTGGTTCTTAACAAACTAATTCTTGTGGCCTCTATTTTTCCATCAAGCTTTTGTGGACTATCTTCATACAAATTCAGAGCAAGTGTATGTGTGTGTTGGAACACAGGACCACTGAAAGGGAACTTGTGACATCAAGGAAAATTGGTTGTATCTTCCACTTTTACTTAATATGATACAGTGACATGCTTCTTTCCATAAAATCACTAACATTTTATTACATGACTCCTTGATTAGATGTTTAGGTTTCCATTGAATCTACAATTGTTTCTTTCACTTTGGTTGGTTTGTTTCATTGTTGATCTGATCTCACAAGGGAACCAAAGAGAAGACGGGACAAAAAAAATACAAGGAAGCGATATCTAAAGGTATGATATCCATTCCTTATTTGGTAGTAAATTCAATGGTAGCAACTTAGGGAAAGCGTCATGTCCTATCTTGTTTTGTTCTAGATCTAGGTGGATCTAGGTAGATTAGTTTATGTCTGCATTCACTGATTTATCCAATAACAAAATTGGAAACTCCACTAGGGATACGACCTGATTGTGTTTTTTTGTTGGCCATTTGCTTTTAAACTATTCTTTTTACTTGAAATCAGTCTCTGAGTGTATTGGAGATCCATTCAGACTCATTGGATTTAAAATTTCACTTAGATCCTTTACCCTCTTCTAAAAATTTCTTGATTTACAAATACTTCTACACTGTACCCTATACATAACCTTCTAAAACCTTCAATTTATGCACCCTGGTTGTTTGCTTCAGTGCGAACTTTACACATCCTATCTATTTATGTCCTATGGAAACTCTTGATTTCTGCACTGTGGTATGATATTAGGCTTCGACGACGCCCGTGAAATTTTTTGAGTTGGGTATTGACCTCTATTGATGCCCAGTTTTGATTTAGTCAGCTGGGAGGGACTTTTAATGCCATTCCTTAACTTTTTCTGACTGTTTAACTTGTTGTTGATTGGTTTCAAATATTGAACACCTCTCTTTTAATCCTTTTCCAGTTTTTGTTTTTGTATTTTTATCAACAAGGGTATTATCTTTGAGCTTGTATCTGAGTGCTTTCTCGATTAAGGATATTTTATTGGATTTAATGTTTTGGATTGATTACATGTTCTATATTTCTTGATGATTGGGAAGTCATTTCTTCATTTTTCATTTGAAGAAACACTTTCTTGTCATTTTTTAATTTTATCTTCATTGAAATTTTGATTTGGGTGCTTGTTGAGCATATATTTTTTCTTAGATAACTTGTCCTTTCTTTGTCATACCCCTGATATGGTTTTAGAAAGGAATAATTTAAAGTCACTTATTATTTTAAGTAATCATATATAAGAAAGTTTGTTGCATCTAAAAGAAGAGAACATTGAGAAACTTCATTGTTTATGGTTTTTTGCATTTGTGTTCATTTAAGAAAAAGAAATTTATTTTGTATCTTACATCATTCTAGAAATACCTTCTCCTTGTTGTAGATCGAGTTCATTGAATGAAAATTTGCATCATTCATTTCTATTTGCATATTATTGGTTCAAGGTCTTAAATAACATTGGTTTCATTCCCGTCTCCCTTTTGAGTAACAACAGCCTTTAAAAAATACCGTGAATTCTAAAAATCAATTAGTAACTTTTATTTTCTGGGGCTCTTTTACACCAACATTAGCTAGGCTAGATATTTGGAATAGGCGGTGAGACACACTCTCCAAAGAACAAAACACACAATAGAATATTGTGATAGGGAGTGTTTAATTCCATTTGCAACATTTTTTCTTGGGAAGCCATTCTCACACAAATGTCAAACCTGAGGTTGCATTGAGATTGGAAGAGTTACTCACCATTCTTTGTTGATCTCAGTGTAGAGATTGTGCATATTATGGGGGTCATTTGAAGGTATACCCACAATTATGAGTGGAAGCCTCTCATGTTGATTTCAGGTTAGATACCCTTTGGCCGTGGATCAGACTGTCGACTGTTTCCCCAGGCATCATTGTTTTTCTTGGTAGAAATAGTTGCCTATGTTTTTAGGGTCTTACACGAGGTGAATGTGGAGGGGCAAGTATTCATGATACCTAGACTTGACATTGGCCAGACTCACTCGGGCTCCTTGGAGGGTATACCCATGATTATGTGTGGGATCTTTCACCAAGGTGTAAGTCTGTTAAGCAGGTCGTCAACATAACTTTTCCACCGACTTTGTCCTAGCCCCTTCTTGTCTTGAATTCACGACGTTGGATTTCATCACCAACTAGTGACTTCGAGATAAGAAGGTTTTGTTTTCTTGTTCTGATTCCTATATTTTATTAGCGAATGTTGTTTGTTTTCATATTTGGCCATAGATTTTTTTCGTAAATTTTTTGGTTCAACCAACATTGACCCTCCACGTCGTTCACATAGGATGCAAGGAATACCTCCAGAAGATCCAAAAGTCTTTGAACCCTTTATTCCTAACCCATCAAAGGGTTCTCCTCAACAAAGTGAGGTCTAGGATAGCATACCATCTCAAGCGGAAAGAACTGACTTTCTAGACAAGTTTTGAATTGTTTTTTATTCTCTAGATGCTTTCCAAATTTCTCCTAGATATGAGAGACATATTCTCCAAATGAATTCCTCTAGAGAACTTGTTGTTGAAACTTATGGACTACCAATCGTACCTCTTATCAGCTCAAAAATTGAGGATCCTTTTTGGACCATTGACATATTTTGAACCTCGGCTACTATGAGAGTCCTTTATGGCTCGAGGGCAGGTGATGATATACCTGTCATATTTGAACTACCCAAGACGTCTTCTACCTATACGATACCTTTATATTACTTTAATAACACTACTGGTTATCTTTTTGTAGGTTTAGACACACGGTCTGTTGGTCCTATCTCGACCATTCCTCTTCAGATGGCCCATTCCACAATGGTCCCACACACTATCACTATTCCCATCGGGAATATGGTGGTTACCCAAGCTCCCATCAGTACACCACTTTCATCTAGACTTATCCCATCTCTTCCTCATGGGTACTGCTTTAAATAATTCAATCCTAGTTCCTACTCAAGTTTCGTCCGAAGCTTCTCAAATTTTACTACTCCTGGGTACAATGTTGCTTATAGGTTCATTCTGACACCTTTCGAGGTCCCCTCCGGAGGGTCTTATCCACCTTTTATGGGAGGATTTGGCCCAAGTGGATCCAATCCAATTGGAGGCTCTACTCCATCATTCACTTCTGGTTTTCAGATTCTTGTTGGAGGACAATATAACACTAGGGGGGAAACTCAATTTGGAGGTCACAACCAAATTGGAACACCACCCCTGCTTAGAGGTTTTTCCCCACATTATGGACAAAAATTTTTGGGATCGTTAACTGAGTATTGGAACCTTCTCATCTAGGGAAATTCACAATCATATGGGGGGAATCAACCTCAAGTGAGCTCTTTCATACCCCCCAGTTCGGGCCAGTCGTATCTCGATTCTTCCAATCCCATTTGGGGTTCAAACGCTCAATCTAATGTCCCTTTCTAGGTGTAGATCCCTAATCAGTACAACCTTATGGGCTACATGCCTCCACATTCATGCCTAAGTCTATCAGGACCTTCACCTCACATGCAAACTGCTTATGGTCCTACTGGTATACCGAAGGGAATTCCTCCCCAAATTCACCAGTATCCTCATGTGAATAGACAGTTACCCTTCTTAGCCACTTTCGATCTTCCTGACTTGTATATAATATTGAATAACCCCATCCTACATTCTCCCCATTGGCCCATTATACCAGCCAAGATACCATCCGACATTCCAAAATTTGATGGTAAACTGGGAGAAGATCCAAATAACCATGTCATAAATTTTCACCTTTGGTGTTCGTCCAACTCTTTAATGGACGATTCCATTCGGTTATGGTTCTTCCAATGAACTCTTATGGGTTCGGATACAAAGTGGTATATAAAATTACCACGAGGATTCTTCACCAGATTTAATACCCTAGCCTTGGATTTCCTCACACACTACCAGTTGTCAATCTGTTATGAAACATGAACTGATATTTTGAGTTCCTTCAAGAAAAATAAGGCCACTCACATCTCCGATCACATTCATGAGTGAATATGAAGACGACGTTTGATCAAACTTGATCTTCCTGATCCGTTATTGGTAGAATGGTTCACATAATCCTTTGTGAATCAAATCTCTCATGAAATTTCCATGGGTGGAGTTTTCACAGAAGAACAGGTGATCAGTCGTTCTCAGTACCTCTATATAGTTTATTCACAAATGGGTACTCTTTACGATTTTCTCCCTGACGCACCTCATCCTTCTACCACCAGTACCTCAAATACCCATATTTCTTCTCATACGGCTGATGGTGTGATCGACAGTTTCCATGCCCAACCTCAATCTTCACAAGCCTCTCCCACCAATCCTAATTCTACTGGATCTAATGTTCAAAATGCTCCAACTCCTACTCCTACTAGAAAAACCTCTGAGGTGAACTCCATTCAATCTACCCCTACTGGAAAAAATAAATCTAAAAAAGGGAAGGGTAAGAATAAAGAGAACAAAAATTACCCGCAATCTAAGAAAGCTAAAACACAATCTACTGATGATAAGGATACACACAAACCTCGATACCCTTGAATTATCTGTCGTGATGATCACTACATGAAATATTTTCCAAGATAGGCCAAAGTTACTAAGTTCCTTTAAGGGACCACAAAGCCTCCCACACCTGTCATTTTATCCCAACCTTTCCCTTCTCAACAACAGGCCCAATTGGTCATTCACGACCAACTCTCTCCCTCCACTACTTCCTATGTACTTATGTGTGATGGTGATTAAAAAAAGAATGATGTTAAACTCACCACTTGGGCCAAATATTACTCTACCGCAAAGGAGAAAGTTGACGATATAGCACCTTCATTGGTTCAACACTCTCCCTCAACTTCACCTCCCAACGGTCCTCTTCATCTTGAATGACTGAGCCTCGATACAGTTCTCCACCCTCCCCCAAAGGGTGTTGTTCGAAAGTCTTCCTTCAATCCTCATGCATGTGCTACTCATAACTACAATATTGTAGAAGATTTAGTGCAAACACCCTCTGCGATGTTGACTCTCGAAGTCCTTTAATGTTGTGCCACTCAACAAAAGGCACTGTTAAAGGCTATTGGTGGAATTGACCCTACGAATATGAATTTGATAATTTTTGACCTGGAATATCACATTCCAAGGTTACCCCCTCAACTCGCATTTCAAATCAAAGATGTTGTCGCAGACAAGAACATTTGTAGAACAGTTATTGACGAGGATTCCCTGGCATGCGTAATGTTTGTTTCCTGTTGGAAAGAAATTGGCTCTCCTCCCTTAACTGAATCACACAACATTCTCAAAGCCTTCAATGGATTTGGATTTAAACCCTATAGTGTACTCCCATCATTTCCTATTACATTAGAAGTAAAATTGGTCAATGTTGAAGTTGAGGTCTTTGATGCACCTCTCAATTACAACCTCTTACTTGGTCGTAGTTGGATTGATTCCATGTGTGAATTTGTTTCTACTCTTTTCCATGTCATATGTTTTCCACACCAGGGAAAAGTTGTTACAGTAGACCAACTGGCCTTTTCTAACTTTGATACTCGTACTAACAACATACCCTTCATTTCAAAGACACCCCCTGGGTATGAGAATGTCAATATGGATCTACTAAAAGATTCGAATTTGATGGGTACATTCCCAATCCCACCACCCGATGTTCCACCTCCTTTGGTTTCCTTGATCAACATGATTTCCACTTCCATTCACGAAACCCCCGCGTCTTCTAACCTATGGATAGTACTCGAACTTGGTGATTATCTTCACTATGGTGACCAGATGCATTTAAGTCCAGTTGAATCTGCTTATCAATCCATTCAATCGACAAATCCTTCTACTCCATCTCTTGGTGATTCATCTCCTAACCCGTTCCATTTTATTTTTCCCATGGATGATATTATCACGTTGGTTATGTCCATGGTGTTAGCACTCTGTAAATTTCCTAGAGGTTGTTAAAAGGAAGAAATCTACGAGAGGTAACTTTATCCAACCGCTTTTGAAGCTGGGATCTAGGCCTTCCAACTTCAGAGACGGATCTCTCTATATGATTTTGATATGTTTCAAATTTTTCAAATATTAGGCTAGGTAAATAAATAAGTTGGTTTTTTTGTCGTAGTGTTTGTCGATTTGTCTGAGATAGTTTACACATCCATTGGGCTATGGGGTCCGTGTCATAAAAATGAAATCCAAACTAGGAAAACAAGGAAACCTTTCATAGGGCGAGATAATATAATCATTGGATTCTTTAACAGCATAAATGAGAAATAGCAAGAAAGATGAGAAAGACAATTACAACAAAGAAGCAGTTGAGAATTTCTTTATTGTAAAATGAGAAGATAAAACACTAAAATCTTTTAAGTCAGAAATAGGGTATACGAGATAAATCCTACAATGTTCGTTACTTCCAAAGATTAGATTTAGAAAACAATGTGATAAAAAAGTGAGAATAACATTTAACTTAGAGAGAAAAACATCACCAGTGAATACACGCAAGAATCCTGTAAAATTCCTCTTTGTATTAATGGGAGATCTCTTCAAAAATATTACAGTCTGATAGCTTGCAGGGCGTGAAAATCAACCACCCTCAATACTTCAAAAGATGAAGTATTTATAACCCAAAATTACAAACAATCCTGTCATCAAAGATCATGACGTGGTAAATCTATTTTTAGCCTAACTAACTTAACAAATTTTAGAAATCCAGGAGCTACTTGATGATGTGTCACAACTGCATGTTGTTTTCTGGGTGAACCGTTGGTGAGGCCTCTGGACGACCTCATCTCACTGGACAAATGACTGGGCTGGGATAGCTCATCTTCTACTCGATCAAATCACAAAGTTCTTCCCATTGGAGATGACTGGGAATGTTGACTTTGAGTAGCCTTCGATAAACTTCATCCATTTCTGTGTACTTGGCGAAGGTAGGTTTGGTGACGAAGATGTATCGAATCTCATGCTGAATAATCATGTCCCACTGAAGCGCATCTAGAAATTCCTTGCCAGTGATGTTGCCTTGAATTCCTAAAAACTTTGAGCTGTCCTTAGCCACATCGGCCAGTCTTTTTTTGTAGTCTGGGAGTGTCATCAATTTTTCACGTAGAGCCTCAATCTTACTAAAAAACCTTTGTACCCCTAGGTCCATGGCCTGAACCTTTTCTTCCAGCTGAAGCATTAATCCTCTCTTGGTCAAAACTCTCTTGACCTCAAGGATGGTCTCTGTTCTATCTTCAATTTTCAGCTCTTCCAGCTCCTCCCTGGTCTTAGAATTTAGGAACTTGATGATTTCATTAGCCTGTGTGGGCATCTCTCCCAATTTCGATCTGATCTTCTCAATGCCCTGTTTGTTTCTTTGCACCAATTCATTTTTCTCAAACATGATTTGTATCATTTTCCATATCTTGTTCATAGACTTGGTGATGTCTATCCAGATGCTTTATTTAACTTCAGCTAGAGTTTTACCTGCCACTGTTTGCTTACGGAGCTGTTGTAACTCCTATTTGAGCTGGTCTAACACCTACGTTTCCTTGGAGGGGCTGATCTGATAGGAAGATTTGAGTTCCTGAAGGTTCTCAATCTCCTTTTTGAGCCTGCTAATTTCTGTTTCATGCAGTTTCATATTTTCCATAGATTTGGCCAATTCGGCTGTCTTTTCTAGAGATGTCAATGGATTTGTTGATGGGACTTATGTTACTGATGCTATTCTCACTCCTAAAAGAGGAATTTCACTCAATGGAATGAATTCCATTGGATTCAACTTTTCTTTCTCTTTTACTAGCTTCTCCATCTCAGCTTCCATTTCCTTTAGTTGTGCATTCTGCTCCATGATTATTTTGAGCATTTCATATTTTTCTCCTTCCGTCTCTATTATTTCCTTCGCCTGTGAATCCTCTGTTGGTGGGAGTTTCAATTGTTTCCTTAAGGAGGCTATGTCAGAATTTTTCTTTTTAATCATCTCCTTGACTTCTTTCACGTTTGAGGGATCGTACCCAATCTTAAGGACCAATTCCTCCAAATTCTTGATCATGTTATCCTTGGCAAAGGACGATATATTCTCCAATTTCAACTGTGTTTAGATGTTGTTTAGGGACACTTGCAATTTGGACGTAGTAGTGGAAGCATGTGCCAACATATAGAAAACCATTTCTCTTGTTTTCTTGTGCAGATCCATTTGATCGGCTGGATGCACATCCTTAGTCTGGAATTCAAAAGTGGCCCTTTTGTAATCAGTATTAGCTTTAGATCTAGCACCTGTGCTTGGAGGAATGCCATATGCATTCTGCCCTTCTTAGTGTCAAATTTCGATAGAATCCTATTTTGTGCAGTTGATGTTTGCTTCTAGAACTGGGTGCAAGTGTTGTTGGTTAGAGTCTTATTCCTTTTCTTAATCAGATCGTATTTCTCAAAGATGCTTAGCTTCAGTTCTATCTTGCCTATATGAGTGGTTTATGGAGTATCTGTAGATTTCTTCGGCAATGCTAAGGTTATGATATGTTGGAGGCTTGCACTGAGGGGCGACCTATCAACCTTGGTCACTATAGTAGATGGGACTTCCTTTTCCCCAGTCGGGTCGGGAGATGAACTAGTTTTAGACCTCTTGGTATACAGTTGAAATTCTTCTGATGACACTTCAATGACAGGCAGTGATAAATCTTACCTAGGCCTTTTCTCTTTCGGAACCTGTGGTGTGGTTGTTTGTGATACAGTGGTCGGGGGATCCTGTTATTCTTCTTCGACCAAAGTGTTTGGTTCCCAGACTGTCTGATTTCAAAATTTCTCGACTTCGAGCCTAGATCCATGGACATACGAGATATTCTTATTCTTCACCCTCATCTCAGAGACAATCCCACATGAATCGTAGTGCCATGTGAAACTCATGATGAACTTCATTTCCTTAAACAACTGTCTGCTTCCTCTCCGGTGCCATGATTGTTGCAGATGAAAGAGCCAATCTTCCCTTTGATTCTGAGATGTTGTTTTTTCTTTAGAGACACAAAATGAATATCATCAGAGTTTATTATCTGCCTTATGTACTCTAGAGCAAAAATTATGATAGGCAGGTATTTAGGAAGCTTATACGGGGCCAACTCGCACCCATATAGTCTAATCTCAGTGTGATTTTGGTATAAATACCAATCACCAGTCTTGGTGTGATACGAAAGATTCAGGATCCTCTGAACTTCATCATTAATCCTAGGTGCGGGCATGCCGCTTAGCATACTTACCACTGGGTGATAGAATTGCTCGATGAACTACTTGAAACTAAACTTTGTGGAGTTATGCTTGAGCAAGGAGGTCCATGTGGTTACTACCTGGGGTCTTCCATATTCATCCATCTTCTGCATGGAAAAAGCAAATTTGTCCGCTTGGAAGAAAATGAACAAGTACGCCAATACAGAAGAGTACCGGAACATGCCTTCCGTGACGAAATTGACAAATTTTTCGTGAATATTTTTTGCCAGGAACGTGCTGAAGTCGAACTAGGTAGTGGGCTTCTCATCGGTGGAGAAAGTGGACAAAAATCCCAGAATGGGTTCATCTACCCACTGATTTGATTAATAACCCAACAAGGCACATAGGGACGAGATAATTAGGTTTCCTTTGGATGAAAACATGGAAGAAGGATAAGGGGGATTTGTAGCGGGGAATTGAGCAGATGGTGGGAGGAAAAACTCAAATATTTGAGCTCTTTGGGGGAAAGTCATCTTATGGTATAATTCTATGAGATTTTCAAGTTTTCAAGGTTAAAAGGTGATGCAGAGTCAGCTCGGGATATTTGCATCATTTGGTCAATGGTTTTAGGCATGATGAGAAAAATAACTTCTCCAGACGAGGAAACAATGGATTTTTTCTCGAGAATGTAGTGGGCTTGGCACTCGAGAGAAAACTATCGAAAAAAGGTGAATCTGAGGAAAGAGATACAGGGGTAGGTTGGACTCCAAGAGTCCAATTTCATCACTCTGGTCCAAGAAAACTTTTTTGAGCCATGACTGAAGGTCTGCGAAATCGAAATTGCACTTTGTATATGTGATTAAGCGATCTTTGTCGGCCAGTGGAATCCTGTCAAGGTCGACAGGAGGCAGGAGAAACAGATTCTCCTCTCCTTCTGCTTGTTATGACTTTGGTGCCATTACTGTAACAGTATCTACAAAAAACAACGTTAGAGGGGATGACAGTAGATGGGGGTGACTGACTGAAATGGAGAAAAATGGTGTAAAATTCTTTGGTGCGATGAGTGGGTAAATAGTGAAAGGAAGGAGAGTGAGGGTAGTTTTGAGTAAACAGGTGTCCATTGGGCACGGGGGATAGGTCAGATGGTTAATGGATAGGTCATCCAGTAATAAATGGCCAACAGATCACTTAGAGCATGAAATGGTAGGTGACAGTGACTGAGGAATACAGATGGGTGTAGTGGATCCTACCAATTGGAGTAAACATCATGGTGAGGGGGATCGCCACGAGTGAATGGGGGGGAAGGACTGATAGAAATTATGGGATGTGACTCTTTGGAAAGGTGGATGATGACGTCAAGAGGTGACGGAGGTATGTCAGACAGTAGGAGGCGATGGGACTCAGGACCGGTAGAATCGTGCCACGTATAGATAGGGGCCTGCCAAAGGAAAGATTCCATTCCGGACCCCCCCCTCAGTTAAAGGCAGATCAGTCTGGGGGGTTTGAAAAACACCTTGAGTCATTGATTTGTGCACGGGATTTTTGACCATAGATCTATGCGCATTCTTTATCACACATTCCGAACCCCCCCCCCCTCCATTAAAGGCAGAATGAACAGGGGGGTCTAAAATCCAATATAGACCGTAGATCCGTGTGCTTAAACTTGGGTTGTCCGGATGTGTGCATGTATTATTAGTGATTACAGACCCCCCACCCCTCCATTAAATATAGAACGGTCAGGGGGGTCCAGAAAAATCTGAACACCATAGATCTGGGTGCAATTATCTGAACCATTGATATATGAGCGGAGCATAAGTGAGGGCACGACAAAAACATGCACTAAAGAACATAGGATAAGTGCATTTCATGGGTTTTTTCCAAGGCTTTTCATGTATACACCACCATGGGGCTAGATCAACACCATTTTTAAGCATCTGAAACATGGTGCAACATTGATCATCCAACTGGTTTTATTGAAGTAAAGAAACTAGCCTATATTCTAACCTAGCTTCCTATGAAAATTAACCCAGATTAGACTGTTGGGCTAAGAAATTACTCTACCCTGGGGCTATCTGACCAAGTTTAGACAGTCTGGCCAGATTTATTCACTAATCTAACCAAGATACTTTGGCTAAGATTGAACGGTTTAGCCAAACTTATTCACTAACCCTATCAACATCAATTTAAAAAGGAACTTGGCCATGCTTGAAAGGTATCGACCAAGTTACTATTATTGCATGGGGCTTTATTGAAATTCTTTTATGCCCTCTTTTCTTTTTATTTTCTTTCTTTTTCTTTCTTTCTTTTTTCTTTTTCTTTTTCTTTTCTTTCTTTTCTTTTTTCTTTTCTTTTTCTTTCTTTTTTTCAAATTATTTGCAGAA
The DNA here is from genome assembly GCA_000966675.3 of Picea glauca. Classification (NCBI taxonomy): domain Eukaryota; kingdom Viridiplantae; phylum Streptophyta; class Pinopsida; order Pinales; family Pinaceae; genus Picea; species Picea glauca. Next base: position 639,559 of record JZKD02S0175807.1, read on the forward strand.
TGAAAAATCATTTGTCAACAAAAACACTAGAGAGAGATAATATTCCAGTCACCAGTTGATCCTATAACTTATAGGGTGATAATAGTGACTCCACCTGGGGATGGTACTTTCCTTGTGAAGTGCCAAGAATCCTGGTTCCTGATGTTCTAAAAATTTATGCCTAGTCGCCTTCGTTGATTGATTGGTTTTATTCTCAAAAAATGGAAGAACAGTGGTCAGCGGCTTAGGGCCTTCTCTTCGGGCTTCAACCAGGGATGATTTTAAGTATGGAAATTTATTTTAAAATGTAGAAACCTTGGTGAATCTTACTAATCCTTCATATGTCAACTATAAATGTTTGGCGATATTTTTGTAAAAATATTCAAATTTATGAGTATTTTGTATAGTTTTTATAAAATTTTGGTGATTTTTAAGGTAAAATAATTTTCTCCTATAGAATTTGGGCGAATCATTTTTAAAATAGAGAATCTCGTTTTTGGAAAAACCATGGAAAATTAGCCCATGAGCGAAATTTAGCCCCTAAAATCATCCCTGGCTTCAACCAACTGACTAAAGTTATTCCCTCAGAAAATGCAGGCAAAAAACAAAGATGGTATGTACAATGGAGAGTGTAACCTCGAGTTTCTATTGAGGCAGTAAATAGTGCTTTAGCATTCTGTCGTTTACAGGTCCTCCTGGTAGATCTGTCCCATCAATGTTTTTTAGCAAGAAAGTTTTATTTCCTCTGAATGCTTGAATCATGTATGGTCCCTTCCACAGACTATCGAATTTTCCATGCTTTCCCTTGTCTTCATTTCGGGCATCCCATCTCAGCACCAAATCTCCTAGCTCAAAATCATCTTCCTTGGTTCTTTTGTCAAAAATATTCTTGATGCTTTCTTGGACTAACTAAGTCTTGTTGAATACCTCTTCCCTAGACAGCTGCAAATGGATCATCTGGTTGATCCTTCTTTGTTAGTCGTTTGGCTCGGCTTGTATGTCTTGAAGAAATTTCATGACAGGGACTCCTAAGGAAGTGGGAAAAATTGATTCTGTGCCATAGACCAGCTGATATGGTGACATACTAATTGACCTTTTGGTGGTTAGTTTGTCATCCCATAATGTGAAAACCAACTTGTTATGCCATGAATTATTGTTTTCCTACAACGTCTTCTTGATGATGTTTAGCAGGGTTTTGTTTGAGGATTCCTCCAGCCCATTCCCTGAGGGTAGTAAGCTGTGGAATTTCCTAAACCAATATGATATTGGTTGTAGAAATCTATGAGTTTCTTTGATTGAAAAGAAACTACATTATCAGTTATGATCTTTCTAGGACATCCAAGAAATTATTTAATAATAATTTTCAAGAAATTTAATAATAACATAATCAGTGGCTTGCCTACTTAGTACTGCTTCGATCTATTTTGTAAAATAATTTGTGGCAGTAAGAATCCACCTGTGTTGGCCTGAAGAAGGGGGATGTATTTCTCCAATGACGTCCAATCCCCATTGCTGGAAAGGGGCTTCAACTGAGATCGGTTTTAGGGGTAGAGGAAGGAGTTTCCTTTTGCCTTCAAATAGCTGACATTGATGACATGAAGTCACTTTATGATGTACATCAATGAATAGGGTGGGCCAATATAATCCATCTCTGAGGATTTTGTTTGCTGTAACCTTCAAGTTCAGATGACCACCACATTCTCCTGCATGAAACTCTTGTAACACTTTGTCAGCTTCATATTTCAATAAACAATTTAATAGAATACCTCCATGATCTTTCCAATACAGATTGCCTTCTAGAATGCAAAATTTTAATTCTTTCAATTTCAAAAACCTAGATTTAGTCTTAGTCAGACCAGGGGGAGCTTGTAAATTATGAAAAACAAATATTAGGTCTGCATACCATGGAGAGTTGAGAATTACCTCTCTTATGCTTGGATTCGTTGGCTCGCCCTGTTCATCTGTTGTAGCTAAGAAATTAATGTCAAGAGCATGGAAATTTGATTCAGCCATTAATTTTGCTAAACCTTGACCTTTAATTAGTTTTGTAGGCTTAATATCTATGTCGTATTCTAAAATGATAGCAATCCATTTTCCCCTTATTCCATCTGGATTGTCTTGGGTCAAAATTTCTTTTACTACCGCATTCGGAACATATGCAATGGTGTGGGAATGGAGAATGTATACTCTAAAATATTTTATGGATTTTACCAAGGAAAAATCTTGTTTCTCCATTATTTTATAATTTAGAGTAGCATCTCTTAACACTTTACTAAAGAAGGCTATGGGCTATTCATACCCTTCGTTGTTCTTCTGTAGTAATACTGCTACAATGGTATGTTCGAAGGTGAAAGAAAAAAGATAGAAATCTTTGGTAAAGTTGGGACTGATCAAGAAGGGGGCCTGTGTGAGTTCTCATTTGACTTGTTTGAAAGACTGCCTAGATTCAGTGTCCCATTTTAATTTTACATCCTTTTTTAACATATTTGTAATGTTTCTGAGGAGCTAAGCCAGATTGGGTATGAATCTTCGTAAAAAGTTTATTTTTCCGATAAAAGACTATAATTCTTTGATGTTTCTTGGGTGTTCTAATTTTTGTATGGCTTCAATTCTTCTGGGGTCTATTTTAATTCTGTCCTTAGAGATTATATGCCCTAGCAGTTTTCCTTCCTCTAGTCTGAAAAGGCTCTTCTTAGGATTTAAAGAAATCCCAAATCTCCTGCATTTCTCAAAGACTCGTCTGAGATGTCGGAGGTTCTCATCATTAGATTGGGAAAACATAGTTACATCATCCAGATAGATGACAATAAATTTACCTAATTCTTCCACAAAGGTGATGTCCATCTCTCTCTGGAAAGTGGCTCCAGCGTTCATCAAACTGAAATGAATTTTCACATACATGAAAGTACCCCATGGTGTAGTGAAAGCGGTTTTTTCTTGGTCATCTGGGTGAATGGGGACCTGATTATAACCCGAGAACCCATCCAACAAAGAGATTCGACTGGATCTGACTACCCTTTGTAGTATGTGGTCCATTTTTGGCAAAGGGTAATTGTCCTTCAGAGAGACCTTATTCAGATTTCAAAAATCAATGCAAATCTTGATTTCTCCAGATTTCTTATGTGTTGGGACCAAATTTGAGACCCATTTAGAAAAACGTAATGGGACTATGATTTTGGCATCATACATTTTTTTGATTTCCTTTTCTATCAGGGGGAGTAACTTTGGATTGATTCTCTTAAGTTTCTGCCTGAACAGTTTTTGATCTTCTTTTATTGGAATCCTATGTTGTATGATGCTGGTATCATAAGCTTTCAAGTCCTCATAACCCCAGGAAAACACATCTGAATACTCCTTGAATAGCTCAATGTATTTGAGTTTTTTCTCAGGGGGTAATGATTTAGACAATTTGACCATCCTGGGTTTCTCTTCTGTCCCTATATTACAATCTTCTACTTCTTTTCCACTGGCTTCAATTTTTGGTTTTTTGGCTACATCATTAAAATCAAACAAGTCCTCTAAAGGAACTAAACCCCTAGGTAAAACATTACTTTTCAAATGCAAAATATTGGTCCATCTCATCATTACCTAACTCTCCTGAATCTATGCTATTTACACTATCATTTTCAAAATCAGATCTTTTTACATTTTCATCTTCATTCTCTAAATCTATATTTGTACATTCAAAGTCATTTTAACACTGCAAAAAGTCTTCAACTTGATCATCATTACCAAATACCTGCTAGTACCCGAAGTTGTCGGGAACAGTTGGTCTGCACTTCACTTCTACCGTGTATGGGCGAGTTGAACGAAAATGAATCTTACATGTGGCTCCTGACGTAGCCAATCCGTTTTCCAAAATGTTATGTACCCTAGGCATTACCTGTAAATCAACTTCAGTGAAACATATAAGGGCATCAAGAACAACATTCCTATAATCTCTAAGATAGGGATGTTTCACAGCATACTCACCTTTAATTTGCTTGATTATTAACTCAGAATCACCTCTTACCATAATCTGTTTGGCACCAACTCTTTTCAAAAGTTTCAGACCGAGCATCAAGGCTTCATACTCGGTGATATTGTTAGTGCATTGGAAATTTAATTTGTAAGAATGGTTTTTTGAATACCTGGATCTGCGATTGTGCAGCCAAACTCCTGCTCCAGCTCCTTCTTTGCTTACTGCTCCATCAAAATCCATGCGCCATAAATCTTCCGGTAATTCTTTAGTTATCACGTTTTTCTTTCTTTCTACCTCAATGATTTATTGTCCTTCGTTCAGATCAGATGTATCCTCTCCCAGTTGATTGATTTTCTCTCCCGTGTCACCATCATTATACAGGATAAAAGAATCTAGGTCAGAATGTGCAGAGTAAAGAGGATATTTGTGTCGTTTTTCTTGTCTACTGACCATGTATTTCATCAATGTTTCTCTGTATAGCCTTCTTTGTTGCCCGAAAACTAGGACAATGGCATACGACATATCCAACTACAGGGTGCCTCTCAACTTAGCCCCCCAAGACCGGGATAGAAACATTCCATACTTTGGGGGAATGTCTGCAACTACCACATCCATGACCATACTCTTTGTAGGAATCTGAACCAGGGTGATACATAGGTCCTTGATCAAACCAATACATCTAACTTTGCTGGAGTCAAACGAGTGTAAATCCTTGTAAGGTCTGGTGACCTCTAGCCCCAGTTTCTCCATCACCGCTTTAGGCATCAGATTATGGGAAGAACCCAAATCTAGCATAGAATTATGCAAGATCAGGTAATGTATATTTAGATTGATGTAAAAAGGAGCGACAACACCATTATCGACTTGGCCATTAACTTCAGGTCCGAACATAAGTTCAAGTTGATCATCCGTAAGGTTCACAGTGTCTGAATGATTCATCGATCCAACAGTTAAGGCCTTGGTACCTATGTCAGGTTCAATGGTCAGTGCTTTAATCACTTGTGAACGATAAGTGTCTTTGTTCATCAACTCGGAAAGTGGAATGGGAATTTTTACTTTGGCTAATTCCCCTTCGAGGATGAAAGGTGTAGGGGCTCTGCTTTGGATCATCAATTCTAGTTTGTCTACCGCATTCTTCTGTCTAGAAGTACTTGGTTGATTGATTGATGAAACCTCAGGCTGTGACGATCTTTTCATAATAGTAAAGTCTCTTTTTTCTAGAAATTCGACATTACTCTTCTCGGGAATCTTCTCAGCAGTTGGCTCAGAGGCTTTTTTGGTTTCGACTACCTTCTTCATTTCAATCATCTTGTTTAGGGAACTTCCTTTTGTCTTTTTACTTTACAGATTGTACTACTGGTGTACCTCCAAAATGGAATTTTTGAATGCCTGTTGTTCGATGTCTTTAGCTTCTTCACTTACTTTTGTTTGATTGAGAAGAAAAAGTTCTTGCTCTTCTTGGGTAAGGAAAATATCTTCGTTATTGTGAATGCCCATGATATTTATATGAGTATCCTCTAGTTCCTCAATCAATTCCCCTCCTTCATCAACATAATTTTCTTGTAGGGGAGGTCTGATCTTTTGATCCAGACCTCTCTACTCTCTTTGATCCCTAGGATCTTTCTGTCTGATTTGAGGAGGGTTTCTTCTGAATTTAGGATTATGAACTTGAGGAGCTGATGGGTTTTCTCTCGGAGGATTTCTTTCTGATACAGTAAGTCTTTCCATCATTCTTTCCATTTCTCTGGCCAAGGAATCCAATTTGGAATCAGAGGTTGATGTGGAAGGTTCCTCTTTAATTGTGACTCTCCTCTTTGACCTCTATCGTGCCCTTTTTTCCAACAAATTGGCCTCCACCCTTATTGCTCTTTTCTGCATGTCCTCTAGGGTTGTAGAATTTCTTTCCCTTAGTTGGTATGACATATCAATGTCAAAACCATCAGGGAATTTTATCAATGCCAAACCCTGTGGAGGTTTGATTTCGGCTGGAATTGCGTTATACAGGTTATTGAAATGGGTGAAGTAATCTTGTAATGTCTCACCTTGATTTCTTCTGATATTTTCATATTCTAACAATATTTGGAGAGGGTTTTTCTTTACCTGCCATCTGTCTAGAAAACTCCTTTGAAATTTGGTAAGGTCAAGGACTGAGGCAGCACGTAAACCTTTATACCATTTCTTAATGTCACATGTTAAACTTTCGACAAACAATATCATTTGAACGTAAACCTCATCTACTTCATCCAGGTCAAAATAATCATTCATTTTATCAACGTGTTGTTGGGCATTCAAAGGTCCTGTTCCATCAAACTGTGGGAGTCTTGTTTGATAGTCTTGGGGCATAGCATGAAGAGGCACGACCAACACCAAGGGAGCGTATCTGGCTGCCATGATAGTTGGAGGAGGTGGGATAACAAATTAGATGATAGGCGAGGTAGCGACCGAAGACAAGGATGAGGAGGGATGGGCTAGCACCGAGTGAGTGGTTTGCAGTTTAGCAGTGGGAGATAGAATTTCAGGAGTCCGGGGTTGCAAAATGGTTGGGTCTAAAATGATTTCAGTCACAAAACTATCGGATCTTGTTCTAACCAGGATTTGTTAGGAAAGGGTGTCAAAGTCAAGGTTTTGAAAGGTAACAAGGTCCCCTGAAAAGGAAAGGGAATTATGAAAGGGAGTATGACTTACTGAACCTTCAGCAATGGTATTTTTCTTGAGCAACTGTTATGGGTTATCTGTTACTATCGCAATTTCTGGGTCTGGACGAGATCGAGTATAAACTTTCTTGGGAGCCAGATTTCTTTTTGATTTTTATATATATACTTTTTAGTTTTGCGAGTCTGGAAATAATATGTACAAATTTTAATCAACCTCTAAACATTACTTTCTTCTCAGTTTTGCAATATTTCAGGAACAAACTTTTCTTCTAGGGAAAAGAAAACGTGAGGTTATAAATTTTTAGTTCTGTTCCTCCCTAGTGGAGTCGCCACTATTATAGCGCTCTGTAAATTTCCTAGAGGTTGTTAGAAGGAAGAAATCTACGAGAGGTAACTTTATGCAACCGCTTTTGAAGCTGGGATCTAGCCCTTCCAACTTTAGAGAGGGATATCTCTATATGATTTAGATATGTTTCAAAATTTTCAAATATTAGGCTAGGCAAATAAATAAGTTGGTTTTGTTGTCGTAGTGTTTGTCGAGTTGGTTGAGATAGTTTAAACATCCATTGGGCTATGGGGTCCATGTCATAAAAATGAAATCCAAACCAGAAAAAAAAGGAAACCTTTCATAGGGAGAGATAATATAATCACTGGATTCTTTAGCAGCATAAATGAGAAATAGCAAAAAAGATGAGAAAGACAATTACAACAAAGAAGCAATTGAGAATTTCTTTATTGTAAAATGAGAAGATAAAACAATAAAATATTTTAAGTTAGAAACAGGGTATACGAGATAAATCCTGCAACGTTCGTTACTTCCAAAGATTAGATTTATAAAACAATGTGATAACAAAGAGAGAATAAAATTTAACTTAGAGAGAAAAACATCACCAATGAATACACGCAAGAATCCTATAAAATGCCTCTTTGTATTAATGGGAGATCTCTTCAAAAATATTACAATCTGATAGCTTGCAGGGCGTGAAAATCAACCACCCTCAATACTTTGAAAGATGAAGTATTTATAACCCAAAATTACAAACAAACATGTCATCAAAGATCATGACATGGTAAATCTATTTTTATCCTAACTAACTTAACAAATTTAAAAAATCTAGGAACTGCTTGATGATGTGTCACAAATGCATGTTGTTTTTTGGGTGAACCGTTGGTGAGGCCTCCGCATGACCTCATCTTACTGGACAAATGACTGGGTTGGGACAGCTCATCTTCTACTCGATCAAATCACAAATTTCTTCCCATCGGAGATGACTGGCAACATTGACTTTGAATAGCCTTCGATAAAATTCATCCATTTCTGTGTACTTGGTGAAGGTAGGTTTGGTGATGAAGATGTATCGAATCTCATGCTAAATACCGATGTTCCACTGAAGCACATATAGAAATGCCTTGCTAGTGATGCTACCTTGAATTCCTGAAAACTTTGAACTATCCTTAGCCACATCGGCCAGTCTCTTTTTGTAGTCTGGGAGTGTCATCAATTTGTCATTAATTACCTTCAGACCAGGAATACTTTTCTTTTGTAGAGCCTCAATCTTAATAAAAAACCTTTGTACCCCTAGGTCCATGAACTGAACCTTTTCTTCCAACTGAATCATTAATCCTCTTTTGGTCAAAACTCTCTTGACCTCAAGGATGGTCTCTATTCTATCTTCAATTTTCAGCTCTTCCAGCTCCTTCCCGGTCTTAGAATTTAGGAACTTGATGATTTCATTAGCCTGTGTGGGCATCTCTCCCAATTCCGATATGATCTTCTCAATGGCCTATTTGCTTCTCTACACCAATTCATTTTTCTCAAACATGGTCTGTATCATTGGCCATATCTCATTCATAGACTTGGTGATGTCTGTCCAGACGCTTTCTTTAACTTCAGCCAGAGTTTTAACTGCCACTGTTTACTTCCGGAGCTGTTGTAACTCCTATTTGAGTTGGTTTGACACTTGATTTTCCTTGGAGAGGATGATCTGATAGGAACATTTGAGTTCCTGAAGGTTCTCAATCTCCTTTTTGATCCTGCTAATCTCTATTTCCTACAGGTTCATCTTTTCGATAGATTTGGCCAATTCGGTTGTCTTTTCCAGAGATGTCAGTGGATTCATCTATGGGACTTCTGTTACTGATGCTGTGCTCACTCCTGAAAGTGGAACTACACTTAATGGAATGAATTCCATTGGCTTCAGCTGTTCTTTCTCTTTTACTAGCTTCTCCATCTCATCTTCCATTTCCTTTAGTTGTGCATTCTGCTCCATGATTAGTTTGAGCATTTCATCTTTTTCTCCTTTTGTCTCTGTTATTTCCTTCGACTGTGAATCCTCTATTGGTGGGAGTTTCAATTGTTTCCTTAAGGAGGCTATGTCGGAAATTTTCTTTTTAATAATCTCCTTGGATGCTTTCACGTTTGAGGGATCGTACCCGATCTTAAGGACCAATTCCTCGAAAGTCTTGATCATGTTGTCCTTGGCAAAGGACGATATATTCTCCAACTTCAACTGTGTTTGGACATTGTTTAGGGACACTTACAATTTGGACGTAGTAGTGGAAGCATGTGCCACCATATAGAAAACCATTTCTCCTGTTTACTTGTGCAGATCCATCTGATCGGCCAGATGCACATCCTTAGTCTGGAATTCAAAAGCGGCCCTTTTGTAATCAGTGATTACCTTTGGATCTAGCACCTGTGCTTGGAGGAATTCCATATGAATTCTTCCCTTCTCAGTGTTAAATGTCGATAGAAACCTATGTTGTGTAGTTGACGTCTGCTTCCAGAACTGGGCACAAGTGTTGTTGGTTAGTGTATGATTCCTTTTCTTTATCAAATCGTATTTCTCAAAGATGCTTAGCTTTGGTCCTATCTTGCCTAGTTGGGTGGTTGATGGAGTATCTATAGATTTCTTTGGCAATGCTGAGGTTATGATATCCTAGAGGCTTTCATTGAGGGGTGGCCTATCAACCTTGGTCACTGTAGTAGATGGGACTTCCCTTTCCCCAGTCAGGTCAGGAGCTGAACTAGTTTTAGACCTCTTGGTATGCAGTTGGAATTCTTCTGACAACACTTCAGTGACAGGCAATGACAAATCTTGCCTAGGCCTTTTCTCTTTCAGAACCTTTGGTGTGGTTGTTTGTGATACAGTCGTTGGGGGATCCTGTTGTTCTACTTCGACCAAAGTATTTGGTTCCCACACTGTCTGGTTTGCAAATTTCTTGACTTCGGGCCTAGATTCGTGGACATATGGGATATTCTTATTCTTCACCCTCATCTCAGAGATAATCCCACATGGATAGTAGTGCCATGTGAAACTCGTGACAAAATTCATTTCCTTTAGTAGCTTGTCTGCTTCCTCTCCAACGCCATGATTGTTGCAGATGAAAGGGCCAATCTACCCTTTGATTCTGAGCTATTGTTTTTTCTTTAGAGACAAAAAATGAATATCATTAGAGTTTATCATCTGCCTTATGTACTCCAGAGAAAAAATTTTGACAGGCAGGTATTTAGGAAGCTTATATGGGGCCAAATCGCACCCATATACTCTGATCTCAGTGTCATTTTGGTATAAATACCAATCACCAGTCTTGGTGTGATCCGAAAGATGCAGGATCCTCTGAACTTCATCATTAATCCTAGGTTCAAGCCTGTTGCTAAGCATAATTACCACTGGGTGATAGAATTGCTCGATGAACTGCTTGAAACTGAACTTTGTGGAGTTATGCTTGAGCAAGGAGGTCCATGCGGTTACTTCCTGGAGTCTGGCATCTCCGTCCATCTTCTGCATGGAAAAAGAAAATTTTTCTGCTTGTAAGAAAATGAACAAGTATGCCAGTATAGAAGAGTACCGGAACATGCCTTCCATGATGAAATTGACAAATTGTTCATGAATATTGTTCGCCAGGAATGTGCTAAAGTCAAACTGGGTAGTGGGCTTCTCATCGGTGGAGAAAATGGACAAAAATCCTAGAATGGATTCATCTACCCACTGATCCGAATAATAATCCAACAAGGTGCATAGGGACGAGATAATCAGGTTTCCTTTGGTTGAAAACATGGAAGAAGGATAAGGGGGATTTGTAGTGGGGAATTGAGAGGATGGTGGGAGAAAAATCTCAAATATTTGATCTCTTTGGGGGAAAGTCATATTCTGGTATAATTCTATGAGAATTTCAAGGTTAAAAGGTGATGCAGAGTCAGCTCAGGATATTTGCATCATTTGGTCGATGGTTTCAGGCATGATGAAGAAAATAACTTCTCCAGACGAGGAAACGATGGCCTTTTGCTCAGGAATGTAGTGGGCTTGGCACTTGAGAGAAAACTCTAGGAAAGGATGAATTTGAGGAAAGAGATACAGGGGTAGGTTGGACTCCCAGAGTCCAATTTCATCACTCTAGTCCAGGAAAACTCCTTTGAGCCATGACTGAAGGTCTACAAAATCGAAATCGCACTTTGTATCTGCGATTAAGCGATCTTTGTCGGCCAGTGGAATCCTGTCAAGGTCAACAGGAGGCAGGAGAAACGAATTCTCCTCTCCTTCTACTTGTTTTTAATTTGGCGCCATTATTGTAACAGTACCTGCAAAAAACAACGTTAGCGGGGGTGACGGTAGATGGGGGTGACTGACTAAAATGGAGAAAAATGGTGTAAAATTCTCTAGTGCGATGAGTGGGTAAATGGTGAAAGGAAGGAGAGTGAGTGTAGTTTTGAGTAAACGGGTGTTTGTTGGGCATGGGGGAAAAGTCAGATGGTTAATGGATAGGTCATCTAGTAATAAATGAAGAACGGATCACTTAGAGTGTGAGATGGCAGGTGACAGTGACTGAGGAATATGGATGGGTGAAGTGGCATCTATCGATTGGAGTAAAAATCATGGTGAGGGGGCTCGCCACGAGTGAATGGGGGGGAAGGACTGACATAAATTATGGGAGGTGACTCTTTGGAAAGGTGGATGATGACGTCAAGAGGTGATGGAGGTATGTTAGATAGTAGGAGGCGATGGGACTTGGGACCGGTAGAATCGTGCTACGTATAGATAGGGGCCTGCCAGAGGAAAGCTTCCATTTCAAATCCCCCCCCTCAGTTAAAGGCAGATCAGTCAGGGGGGTCAGAAAAACACCTTGAGCCATTGATCTGTGTGCGATCTTTTTGACCGCAGATCTATGTGCATTCTTTATCACACATTCCGGACCCCCCCCTCCATTAAAGGCAAAACAGACAGGGGGGGTCCGGAATCCAATATAGACCATAGCTCCGTGTGCTTAAACTTGGGCTGTCCACATGTGCTTGTGTATTATCAGCAATTCCGGACCCCCCCTCCCTCCGTTAAAGATAGAACAGTCAGGGGGGGGTCTGGAAAAATCTGACCACCATAGATCTGGGTGCAATTATCTGAACCATTGATATATGAGCGGAGCATAAGTGAGGGCACGGAGAAAACATGCACCAGAGAACTTAGGATAAGTGCATTTCACGAGTTTTTTCCAAGGATTTTCATGTATATGCCACCATGGGGCTAGATCAACACCATTTTTAAGCATCTAAAACATGGTGCAACATTGATCATCCAGTTGGTTTTATTGAAGTAAAGAAACTAGACTATATTCTAACCTAGCTTCCTATGACAATTAACCTAGATTAGACTATTCGACTAAGAACTTACTCTACCCTAGGGATATTTGACCAAGTTTAGATAGTCTGGCCAGATTTGTTCACTAATCTAACCTAGATACTTTGGCTAAGATTGAACGGTTTAGCCAAACTTATTCACTAACCCTATAAACATCAATTTAAAAAAGAACTTGGCCATGCTTCAAAGGTATGGACCAAGTTGCTATTATTGCATGGGGCTTTATTGAAATTCTTTTATGCCCTATTTTCTTTTTATTTTCTTTCTTTCTTTTTTCTTTTT
>JZKD02S0175807.1:660942-671351 GCA_000966675.3 Picea glauca
TGTCTGATCTAGCCGAGTGTTGTTATTCAGTCGCAGTTGCTTATTTTTATTCCGGCTAAGATCCTTTTTTTTTTGATCTAGCTGAGTGTTGTTATTCAGTCGCAGTTGCTTATTTATATTCCGGCTAAGATCCTTTGTATGTTGATCTAGTCGAGTATTGTCAGTATTCAGTTGCATTCAGCCATTTTTGTAATCCACAGAGATATCATAATACAAACTTGCAGTCCTTTGTCTTATTTATTATTTGTATGATCGTTTATATGTTGTAAACCTTTGATCCCACACACACATTAGCAGTGTTTCGTAGACTAGCCAAGTCAGGAACATTACATTTGACACTATATCCTATTACGCAGGACAACTGTAATTTCCAATTGCAACCCTATGCAACACATTCTTACATGCCAATTGCTAGGGGGAAAGTACTCCAAGTGGATAGTGATCCTCCAGAAGTTTGACTTAGAGTTTGAATGCGCTAAGTCTAATAAATCCTTGGTGTTTTTCGAACCGATATGTGACCTTCCCTGCACTGAGAGAGAAAATGTAGCAAATGATTCTTTACTTGACGAATCCCTTTTTATGATCAATTCCATTGACCTTTGGTATGTATATATAATTATTTATCTCCAGACCCAGACTTTCCGAACTGATTTGTCTAGCACTGACCATCATCATATACATTACCAAGCCCGTCAGTATATTATACTTTGTGACACTCTTTATCGTCGTGGGGTTGACTCCGTTTTTTGACGATGTCTCACCTATGATGAGGCTAAGAAACCCTTGAATGACTGCCATTCTGGAGCATGTGGTGGTCACATGTCTGGGTATGCTACTACCTAAAATATCTTACAAGAAGGGTATTTTTGTCCTTCTTTATTCAAACACTGTATTATTTCCATCCAAAAATGCCATGCTTGTCAAACATACAACAACAATATACGATCTCATCCCACTCCTTTACACCCTATAGTTTCCATTGGACCTTTCACGAAATGGGGCATTGATTTCATGACATGTAACCCTCACTCAGCTGGGGGGCATGGATACATTATCGTAGCCATGTATTATTTAACAAAATGGGCCAAGGAGATGCCTACATTCGATAATACTAGAAAAAATGAATTCCTATTCATATTCAATTATATCATCACATGATTTGGAATCCCTCAAGCTATCATCACCGATCATGGTAGCCATTTTCAAAATTTCATGATGTTCGAGCTTATTGAAAACTTGGGTCTTCGACATGAAAACTCAACCCCCTACTATCCACAGGCCAATGGCCAAGTTGAAGTGATAAACAAGGTTCTCATCACTATGCTTCGACAGATAATAGGAATTCACAAGACAAGTTGGCACACAATGTTGTTTTTAGCATTGTGGGTGTATCAAACATCCGTGAAGTTTGCTATGGGATTTATGCCTTTTCAGTTGATGTATGGTATCGAAGCTGTTGTTTCGATTGAATGTGATATACCATCATTGAAGCTATCTGTTGAAATTATTCCCAACACCTCTATCGAGGAAGAACATCTATTGTATCTTATGTGATTAGATGAAACCCATCGTGATGCCACCCTAGTTATTGAAACCCAGAAGAAATGCGTAAAAGCCCAATCTGACAAGCATGTCAAGCCGCGTGTTTTCTCCGAAGGTGATCTAGTTATCCTCTATGAACAAGATCATGATTTACTAGGGGCTAGAAAATTCAAGGCTATATGGTGTGGCCCTTATATCGTCAGACGAGTGTTGGAGAAAGGAGCTTACAAGTTAGTAGATTATGATGGAATTCCTTTGAGTGAACCCATAAATGGGCTTTACTTAAAGAAGTACTATGCTTAGACTATCTTTGGATGAGTGCTTGTATTTTTACTGTATCATATTTTTGTGTGCTACTTTTGTGTGCTTCTCGTTATTTGGTTTCAACCCCCAACTACTTACCTTGCGTTGTTCTTGGTTTCCATATGTCGACGTCTTCACTACCCTATATTAGCTTCATCAATGGTGCTAGTCGTAGTATGCAAAACCTAGCTTCTGCTACTTGGGCAATATACTCACCCACGAACGAACTTATCAGTCTACAAGGTGTTTTCCTCAGTCGTACAACCAATAATATCGCATAATATAGTGCAATCATCGAATTGTTGACCGATGTTATTTCACTTGGGATTTGGCAACTAGTTGTATGAATTGATTCACATCTAGTAGTTCTACAGTTAAGTAAGATCTATACTATCTGAATCCTTACTTTGTTACAGGTATATTTACAAATTTGCCTCTTGGAACATTACTTTGATTATATTGAGTATCAAAACATTCCTAGATGGCTAAATATGTTAACTGATGCATTAGATAATTATGTGTTAGAAAGACATTTGAGACATTTATAAATCCAATCACACATCACATGTTGTATATAAAGAAACGTGAGCCGGTAGAAGCCTCATGTATCTATATATATATATATATATAACGATAAAAATGTTTTTTACAAAACGGTGTTTTCCATCCAAAGACCAAAATATCAAACTATGAAGCCCATGGATTCTACAAATTAGCATCATGGATGCTTCTCACAGTAGCATACTACTGGGTGTGCTACCCTACGAAGTAATCAACTGAGTGAACTAGAAACGACTACGGTGTGGCCCTGATAATGCCTCAGAATCTCATTGATCAAGATGTCCATGATTTATGTTGTCAAACCCTCTAGATTATGCTCGACCACCTCATAGTCATCAACATCCCATCCTACTACTACAACTTCTTCCCCTCATCTCTGAATGGGGGATGTACCTGAAGGCCGGTGTGGTCGTACATCTTCATGGTCAAAATATTTTATTAGTCATTGGATAGAAAACATATTATATTCTAAAAATTCAAAAAAACACCATAAAAACAAAATGTTTTTTTTACCTAGGTCTCCCCACTGAAAACCCTCAGGTAGAGCCAAATTAGGGTCACCTCGAAAGTCCAAAATGGTATAGGCATAATCATCTGTCATCATTATTTGAGGACTCAACCAATCAAAGAATGCATTGGTGTATCTGACAATGGGGCTCACTACATGCCAAGACATGAGATCGCACCACCTTTTCATACTCGGATCCTGTGGCACTGGTATACCCCACTCTAATTTTAGGAGTAAATGAGGGACTCTTCCTAAAAATAAAGACACCAAAATAGATCCATACTCGAACTGCTTCAGGTCCCCATTCTTGCTTTTGGTTAACTGTGTCTTCATACTATGAAGAAGACCATCTGTGCATTCCATGACATACTGAAAATAACTTTGGAGGGCCATGTGCAGAGATGCACTTCCCTCCATCCATGCAATGGTAAACAGAATGGTCCAAAGAGTTAAATCTTGAACACCTTTGATGGATACCTTACCTTTGCAACTCTCGGCCTCAGGTTTGCAGTACCGACATATGTATTCGCTCATCGTAAGACCACCACCTCAGCCTCTTGTTAAGGTCACATGTGCTCCATGATGGGATAACCCCTTCAAGAAGTAAATGTCTTTGATATCCAAGGAAATAACATGGACACCCGCATGAAACACCTGTTGGTCTACATCCCACATGTGGACCAGGTATTCTAGTAACCTCAGTTGGGCTCTCATGCCCTAGATTTTTTTTTTTTTAACAATCTTCACTGTCGAAGGGCATTGAAGATGCCTAGATCATTCAAGGCATCAAAGTCATCATCCTTGTGTTCTTGTTCTCTCCACTCAAACATTTTGGAAATCAAATACCTTCATGGAGATGAGAAAAAGGGATTAGCATCTTCAATCATTGCATTAGAAATTCCTTTTGGGTCAAACACATGCATAATTTTTTGGGTTTTCGGTCGTCGTAGATGAAATTTTAGTATAGTGTGGATTTTTCATAGGTGAGCCATAGGGAGCTTGCAGAAATCATTGATTTCCATAGGTCCCAATACTGGTCACCTACGGTGGCCCCAACGTGTGCCTACCAGCCCAAAACTCATCCAAAAATTACCTTTTAACCAAAATAAATGAATTTCAATGCATTGAAAAATAAGAGGATGACAAGCTTATCATGTTGACGGAGACCATTTGTTGAATGTTAGCCTATGATTCTCTTAATCGATAGCCAAAATATGAGGTAAAAACAAGGTTTCTAGACAATTTTTGAATGAAGTGAAAATGAAATAGCAATAAGAGGTTTTACCCCTATTTATTCAACTTTTTTCTTTTTCTAATAATATTTTATATTATTTTAATGCATTTTATCATAAACTAAAGGTCTAATGGTCCCATGATTCTTTATTTTTCGCAGGTGGAAAGACTAAAGTCCTGAACAATGTAGTATGGATGTTTTTTTGATTTATTTTCTGTTTGTTACATATACCAGTACGTTTTAGGGTTTTTCAGAAAAACCTCGAGCCTAGTCTTTGTTCGTTCTCGTGCTCGAAAATCAATGAGAACGTAACTAGGTATACATTTGTCATTTTTTGCACTCATCATGGAAACACGAAAAGAGGAACCCTTGAAGTATCCTTTAAGCTCTTTTCACACTCCATGAAAATGAAAAGATTGTCGAGCGACCTTGTTCTTTTCACGCTAGTAAAATTATTTGAAGAAAAAATTTGATGGGTGATAGTTTATCACTTTTTCGGTCTCGTCGAATTACTTTATAAAACAGAAAATGAGAGGTTTCTCTTTAATGTGTTTTTCAGACTCTATAAACATGAAAAAACCCTGAGTTTTCTATCTTTGGACTCGTTAAACAAACATCGAAAGACCCACATGGGACCAAACCGCTCCTTCTTAGGGTTCGTTAAACATACTCTAAGGGACTCATCTGAAGGATGAGATTACATCAACAAGCATATGTTATCCTCCTCAAGCTTGCATAAAAATAAAGAGGTACTCTCCAGAAATGGTAGGGAAAAATTTGGGAAAGAAATGTGTCTCTGTACTGGTGTTATTTGTAGTACTAGTCGCTCTTGAACATGACACCCTCTTCATCATTTGAATCTAGGTTGGGAAATCCATTTGTCTCTCGTCTGGCCCTCTACAAGTCCATATCTTGAGTCGTATTTGAGTCAATCCTACCAATACCATTGTCGTGTTGTTCATATGTTCAAGAGAATTCCAAAAAATCCCTCTCTCGAGTTGGCCATCTGCAATTATCAATTCTTACCATGTCAGCCTTCCCTGTGTGAGTTTCAAATCATTTTCATACTTTGATCTACCCTAAATCTATTACTTATTTTGTTTTATTTATGGGGGATACATCAAGGCCCTCCTATGACAAGTCTTTTCCTGTCAACTTCAACTCATCATCCGAGAACAGGACTTAGAAATCATTTAGTACCTTAGAGCCTTCATGCCTCAATGACAGGTTTCTTCACTCTCAACGGTGGATTCACATCATTGATCCCTGATCGAGAGATTTCATCGAGTGTTGGAATTCATCTTATTTATTCACATTCGTTTGATTGTACTAAGGTATCTTGCTAGTCATTGCCATCAGTGGTGATTTCCATTGCACTTGTTAATGGTTTTCATCAATGACAGGTAATCAAGTGGTTTCTACCATGTTCGACTTCAACACCTATAATCACATGGTTAGATGCGTACTTACGAACGATGGAATTGAAGACCTTGGATATTATATATTTGGTCCAGGTTGCGATGGAGTATTTATGATTTGTATTGACACACAGATCCACTTTGTATGTCTCATAGTTATGTCTGAATTTAAGCTTTCTAATACATATATCCACAGTGTATTCCTAGTGGCTATGTAGAATGTTGACGACATGGATCCAAGGTCTATAATTGGTGGCCATGACTTACATTTATGATTTAAATCACTTGTAGTCTGAGCATGGGAATTCCTAGCTTAGAAATGGTATAATTTTATGTAGATGCTTGATTGTTTGGAGGTTCTTGATTGGTGCACTCTTTGTTCTCGACACACACACGCATTTTACAAAGTATTTCGGCTGTCACAAGTTCCAGCCTCATACTTTGGGGGGAATTTTGTTACACATTATTTTGGTCACTCTGATGATGACCCTACAGGAATGTGTTAAGGCTCTCAAAACAATCTTTTACATGAGGAAAATGACTAAGTTCTTCCCCTAAAAGGCATATTTTTATAATGACGCGCAGGCAGATAGTGGTACATAGTGAGAAAATCATTGATTTTTGTAGGTTTCTCTATGCCCGACTCACAGAATTTCCACATGCTTCTATATAGGCAAGGTGCAGTAGCATTTGAAGCTAAGAAAAGGAAGAAGTTTCTAGAAGTTTCTAGAAGGATAATCTTCTAGAATGTGAGGTGGCATCCATATGGTTGTGATCTTACTAGATTCTCTGATTTTGAGGGATCATCCTCATCCTTGTAACCACTTCACCTTCTCTTATGTAATGATGGGTTTATCATGGAAAAGGTTAAGCAAGATTGAGCAAAGAATTGTTGAAAGAATAGGTTGAAGACTGTGTGAAGGATCTTGTTACAACTAATGCTTGTGGCCTCTATTTGTCCATCAGGATTTTTTGGACTATCTTCATACAAATTTGGAGCAAGTGTATGTGTGTGTTGGAACAAAGGACCACCAAAAGAGAACTTGCAACATCAAGGCAATTTGGTTGTATCTTCCACTTTTACTTAATATGACACGGTGAGATGTTTCTTTCCCATAAAATAAATAGAATTTTATTACATGACTCCTTGATCACATGTTTAGGTTTCCATTGAATCTACAATTGTTTCTTTCACTTTGGTTGGTTTGTGTCATTGCAGATCTGATCTCACAAGGGCAGTGGAGTGAAGCAGGGACAACATAGATATAAGGAAGCGATATCTAAAGGTATGACATCCATTCCTTATTTGGTAGTAAATTAAATTGTAGAAACTTAGGGAAAGCATCATGTCTTGTCTTGTTTTGTTCTAGGTCCAAGTGGATATAGGGAGATTAGTTTATGTTCGCATTCACAGATTTATCCCATAACACTCCCATGGTGGTATTTCTCCATCCTTGTTGCCTTAACTATTTAGGAGGAGGAGCTACCTATTGTTGTGCAGGAATACCCCATGGTTTAGAAGCATATTGAATTAAAGGATTGGTCCAATATGAATTGAAATATTGAGATTGATCTTGGATCATACCTTGAGGTCTAGGTTGCCAGTGTCACTTTTGAGAGACGTAGCAGAATTGTTATGACTTGTTGAATTTTTGATAGATGGATTTTAGTATGGGAAGGGATGGAAAAGTATGGGTAGAATGTTCCTCGTTGCATATTCCGTAGACCTCAATATGATCCAATGAACATTCTCTCTTTGGATGTTTCATTCTGCATCTCAGGAAAAAGATAGCTGATGTAATATACCCACTATGAAAGTCAAAATTTTCGTTGATTTCTCGAGGATCAAAATCTCCAAATTACTCATGGGGGTCCTAGCGTCTGCTAGTTCCTCATATGTTAACCTCCATGGCGTTGTGTGTCACGACTATGGGCCGAACCATTACGATGTCTCTTCGCACTTCGCAACTCAGTGCTACCAGAACGTCGAGTCTTTCAACTCTGCAGACCCCGAAGCTCAAAACAGCGAAATGCCAAACCCCGACAGGGCTAGCGAATGGTAAGTTTCCCTCCAAAGGAAGATCGATGGTCATAAGCCTCCCCTGATTCAATGGTATGGATCCTTCTGGGGTTTCGGTATTCGGGAGTTCGAAATGGAATGACTCCAAGACTCTTTGTCATTCAAATCCCTGAATTTCGTTATGGGAATTCATGTAAGAGATCGACAGCTCTTAATAGTGTGGATCCAATGGTCCATGGGATTTTGGGACTTTTCCCTGAACTTTGACCACTCATTGTGCATCTCCTTTGATGGACAGTCTAGATTCCTTCAAGACTTCTCTTTTATATTACCAAGCACGTCGGGATTTCGGGTGTCGGGATTTCGCAATTTACGAAGACAAGGTTTCTTGCCCTTTGGTTTCCCGGATGTCGTTACGACGAAACATCGACCGACAGCCACATGTCATTTCGATGGACAATGATGACCTTCAGCCAAGATCAATGGTCATGATATTTTTAGGATGATCAATGGTCATGATCAAATCCTGACTTTCCTTAATCTCATTCACACCTCACGCCATTTCGTATTTTCAGTGATCAGGATTTCGCGATTCGTGAAGACAACGGTTCTTTCCCTTTGGTTTCTCGGGTGCCAAAACGCCGAAGTGCTTACCAACAGCCATGTGTTCTCTATAGATGGATGTTCCAGGTACTTCCATGGACCATGGGGTCTACGGTCCAGATTCCTTCATCTCTTGCAAGGGAAAAAGGGTCGTGGCATTAATGCCTGCATCTCTTCCTCAAATCTAACGGTCATTACAGACCTTGGATCCTCCGAAGGGATCATGTTTGTGAATTGCTTGAAAAGGCGGAGAGGGGTGGAGGAAATATCATCCACATTCCTTCCCCACATCCAATGGTTGTTACAGACCTTGGATCCTCCGAGAGGACCTCATCCATTAATCGAGACTCAAACATACGCTAACATTTTGGGAGTTCACCAGCCAAAGTTTTGGGAATTATCAATCATGAGAGTCCAACCTCTTATGAATGCAACTCCCAAACTCCTAATTTGTGAAATCCCAATGGGCTCTTTCTTTCGGGATTCTCCCGAGATCCTGGATTACTACCACGTATCCTCCCTCAGATGGACGGTCCTTGTTGTTTTGCGATTTTGTGACTTGCGACCCCCAGTGACACAAATCCTTTGTCAAATTGAATCCCCGGTATCCGAAATACCGATGGAATCTTGATATATGCCATGTGTCCTTCATGGATGGACGGTCTAGGTTGTTTCGTGATTTCGTGACTTGCGACCCCCAGTGATGCAAATCCTTTGTCAACTCGAATCCCTGATATCTGAAATACCGATGGACTCTCGATCTCCGCCACGTGTCCTTCATGGATGGATGGTCCAGATATATATCGGGACTTTCACCATGGAGAGTCCCGATCTCTTGTCATCAAGACTCCCAGAATCCTGAACTCTGAATCCCTGATACCGACTCCTCTCTCGGGACTTTCACCCTTGTTCACGAGGGCTTAACCCTCATGCATCTCCTAAGATATCCAACAACTATCGGGTTTTCTGGCTAAGATCTAATGGCTCAGATCTGTCCCATGTTATGCACTCTCCTCCTACTCTCTGGATGTGGAAAAACCAATGGTCCAGATACTCCCACAGCCCTTGGGGATCTATGGTACCAATTTCCTCGCTACCCACGAAGATAAAAGAAAAGGGGTAAGGCATGTAACGCCCTTGTTTCTTCCGCCAATCTAACAGTCGTGAATGACCACAAATATTCTGACGAGATCTCATCCGTCGATCTATACTTATCCCTACGCTTCTACTTCAAGATTTCAAGAGGATCATTCTTCCTCGTACAGGGTTGCTAAGACTTGTGCATTCAAGTCCTTTTTCCAGGTTCTTGGTAAACTTTACCAAGAAGGGTATCTCTGTGGAGAGATCTATTTCGAGGCACTCCTAGAGATAGATAAGGGGAAACAAATTCCCAAGAACGGACTGGAAGTCTAACCTGGTTCAACTTATGCATAAATAAATTTATCCCTCAACATAAGCCATGCGTGGTTTTTTTCTATTTCAAGTATGCATCTACCATTTCTTATCAAAACACTGTACATACAGTCTTATACTGTAATCATTCACAATTTCATAGTTTATGAGCATATATGTTAGCATATGAATTTCTAGATGCAAGATGTAAAACACTTATCAGAAATAACACCAGAAGTGAGTGCAACTGCTGAGAGGGCTGCTCGTTTCCACCCAACCATAGGCTCGGTGATTCTGATAGGATATACCACTAACCACCCCCGAGATGAGACCATGATGTTGCAATACTATGTCTCGGTTTGCCAGTGACTAAGAATGAGGGTTACTCTCCCCCTTCTCTTCTATCACCCACTCTGTGTATTTCCAGATTTCTCTTCCTCCCCTCGCGTCTTCCCCCAATCACTTCTCCCTCACGCATTATCCTCTTGCGAGGTTGCGTGTGGCGCAATTTTGCTCACACTGGTCAGGCCTGGTGGATCTACAGATGGGCGGCTCACCCCCCCCATCCCTCATTAATTCCTGAGGAGCCATCTACCTACCATCTTGAGAGACATTTAATTCGGGGCCAGCGAGCCGCTTTTGGTTCTCCATGCGAATGAAGTCCAAATACGGTATTGTTTTCAGTGGAAGTTAACGCCACCATTCTAGGTGCCTTCCACCACCTTTCTCCAGCTATTGTGGCTCTTTTTTAGCATATCCCCTCTCAGCAGTCCTGTAATATGTAATATATATATATATATATATATATATATATATATATATATATAT
>JZKD02S0175807.1:696531-775823 GCA_000966675.3 Picea glauca
TGTCAATAGAGTAGGAAGTGGTCATATCTTTTTTTTTCCACAGACCTCAGCGAGGAGCAAAAGGATTGGAGTGAAACTCGGAGCGTGCAGGGACAAATGTCGATTAAAAGGTACTTCTGTTATCCTCCCTTCTCATGCATTAGTTTAGATAGATTTGAAAGGAAGTTAGTGTCCACGTTAAGCATTTTTTTGTCTAGGGTTAAGGTCAAGCCTTAGAGGTGATCTACCTATCCACAGGGAGATTTTCCTATAACACTTACTCTCCCCCTTCTCTGCTATCACCCACTCTGTGTATTTCCATAGTTCTCTTCCTCCCCTCACATCTGCCCCCAATCACTTCTCCCTCATGCCTTATCCTCTTGCGAGGTTGCATGTGGCACAATTTTCCTCGCACTGGTCAAGACTGGTGGCTCTACAGATGGTCAGTTCACCCCCCCATCCCTCATTAATTCCTGAGGATCCATCTACCTACCATCTTGCGAGACATTTAATTTGGGGCCAGTGAGCCGCTTTTGGTTCTCTAGGCTAATGAATTCCAAATATGGTATTTTTTTGGTGGAATTTAACGCGACCATTCTAGGTACCTTCCACTGCATTTCTCCAACCATCATGGTCTCTTTTTCAGCATATCCCCTCTTAGAAGTCCTGCAATATATATATGGTATTATTCACATTCATCGACCTTTTCTGCAAGGTCCATTCACATCACACATTCACATTTTTGAGTTTGCCACAGTTCTTGGCCAGTCCAGTTATTTTTACAAACTGGGGGAAACGGGGTGTTACAACCGACCCTCATTTTATTTCTTTCTTCTTCTTCTTCATCTGTAGTGTATCCATTTAGGATCTCAGGGAAATAAATATATCAGTCTTAAATTCCTCTAACATATTCTTGATTTCTACCCTCGTTACTCCACTTCCAACAACCTTTCTTGTTCTTTCCAATATAAATCTTGGCCCTTTTCTCCTTTTAGATGTGCCTCTTGAATATTTATGGAAAAGCTCCAAGATAATATTGTATTCTAACTAAGAAACATCTCCCCCATCCATAGGGTTGAGGAGTTCCAAAAAATCATCTCGAATTCCTCTTATAAATAATACATGTCATGTTTTAGGAGCCAAGTCTTCTTGCTTTTCCCTCTATAGGTTATAGGTAAACCATTCGATGTAATGTTTCACAGGATCATCTCCATGTTGCGTGATCTTGAAGACTTCCTCTCTTATTTCTTTTTCCTTGCAATAGTCTCGGTACGTTTCCATAAAATTATTCATCATTTGATCCCACGAGAAGTTGTTATCCTTTCTGAGATCCATAAACCATCGTAGCACAACACTTTTAAGTGTGGCAGAAAAATGATTCAATTTTTGGGCATCTATCGGACAGTCATAGCTTCTGCAAAGCACATCAAACTCGAAGAGGAAGGTATCAGGATATTCTTTATATAACCCATGAAATTTTGTCAATGTGTAATGGGGGATGTTATTCATCTCACTTTCCTCATCTATTTCTTTTATTGGGAATCCAAAAGTTGTGGGTTCTTCCTTGAAATATTTTGTGTCATTTCTTTATGAGGGTTTTCCTCTACTTCGAAAGGTACCTCAGGAAAAAGAAACTCTACTGAATGATATTTCTCATTGATATACTCCTCTTAAAATGGAATATTGTTCTACATATATCCTTGCACAATCTTTGATACCTTAGGAGATGCTTCATGCTTATTTTTGGCAAGTGAACTTGTTGTAGGTGATAAGTAATTTGTTTGGTTGGGATCCTTTCCCTCTTGTTATTAACTTGCATTGTTATATTTTTGGGGGGTTTTGGAAGAGATAATAAATATACCTTGTTGATCTCTAGATTTGGGAATAGAAAATATTAGAAACATCCTATAAATTACTAAAAATAAATTATAACATTTATTCTACTGAAATGAAGAAAAATCCACACAATTAAACAACACTACTTTCAATTAATTCTGGATTAACTTAGTGAGAAACCTAAGAGTTGTGAATTTAATTATCAATCTGAGTTCATATCTTACTTACAAACTATTGTGCACCATATATGCAAATATTAATGTTGTTTTAAATAAGGATTTGTAGTACTTTTGATGTCACAAATACAGGCTTCAAGTTACTTGATTAAGTCACCAACTTATGCTAGTGCATGAAATTAAATATCACACTTGCGGAAATTAAACCACACATGTGGAATTGAAATGATACTTGCAAAATTTGAAATCACACTTTGCAGAAATTGAAATCACACTTGAAGAAATTGAAATCACACTTGCGGATATTGAAATCACAGTTGCAGAAATTGAAATAACACTTGCAAAAATTGAAATCAAACCTTGTGGAAATTGAACTCGCACTTGCAGAAATTGAAATCACACCTTGCATAAATTGAAACCACACTTGTAGAAATTGAATTCTACACTATGTTCTATTGGTCACTTTCTCAAGTAGAATCAAGGTCTTTTTCTATTGTAACAATTATGTTTTCATACATTCGATAACTATCTAATGTAATTATCAATCCCAAACTACTAAATCTATCATGAATCAGAAAGAAAATAGAATAAAGTGCAACTGCAAAAGGAGTTACATCATCAAAGCTGCAACAAAAAGAAAACATAGTGGTGCGAGTTGCAACAATGAAAATTACAACAATATAAATTCCAACATGATAGAATTTAAAGTGAAGTGAATTGCAACACCTAGAATTGTAACAACATCTACAGTATTGAAATTAGAGAGATCGAAACAGAGTTGAATTGTAGTATAAAGTTATGGAGTCTTGTAACACTAACTACATATTAACCATACATGAATTGTAGCATTGTTTCTATGAAATTAGAATTGTAGCAAACTAAGAAATGAAACGATTGTTGAAACAAATGAACATGATTGAAATATTAAAGACTGCGTTAATGTATAGGAAATACCTAACTAAGGAGGGGGGCCTACCCCCTTAGGAAAGGTATTGAGCTATGAAACCAGGATTACATGATCACTGGCATATTAACACATGAATGAGTTCTAGAATGGAAGTTATATTACAAAATTCTAAAAGTAAAAAAGAAACTGAATGTGTATCACTAGAATTTCCTTTCCCTTAGCTCTGGGGAAGTGTAGGTTCTTATAAAATATGATTAATGTCTAAAATTATACAAAGGAATGGATGGAAAACCTTAAGAATCTAATTATTCATCTGGTTACAATGATTTTATAAAATTTCTATGAGGGTCAACTTGGTGGAAAAATCGATTCTCCTTTTGTTCATCCATTTTCCTCCTATCAATTTCCTCTATGAAGACTACTTCATAATCTTCAGTGCGGGTGGATTTATATTTTGAATCGCAACAACAATGTACTTGGATTCATAGCAACATAAAATTCATTAGGAATTGAAAAAACTAAAAGCATGTTTGGAGTCACAATGGTCAGCTAGAGTTGCAACATGAGGAGTACACTTGGATTTGCAGCAGTTGGAGTCACAACACAATGAGTACACTTGGAGTTGCAGTAGTTGGATTGTTCTTGGAATTGCAGCAACAGTGTATTTCAGCCACTATGACGAGTTGTATCTACTATATTACTCTTATGTAGTAGTATTAGTACATGAAAGTAACAAGTTCATTTAATAAATATGCAATATTATTGTAATAATCGCATATGGGGAAGATTTGTACATTGATGATAAATGTGGAAAAACTAGATAAGGAGAGTATCAAAAAGGAAGTGATCAATGGAAAATGGTAAGAAAAAAGGTATTAGACAGGTGCTGAAAGTATGTCAACTTAGGAACCTGTTAGGTACCACTCATCTTGGTATCAAATATTTTCAAAGTTCAGATTCACTGATCAATTTTATCGACTTCGATTGGGTAGGAAATAATGATGATCGGAAGTCCACTTATGGATATGTGTTTCTCTTTAGCACTGGACCATCGGTTTGGTCGTGCAAGAAATAGAATGTAGTCTCCTTTTATACTACAGAAGTAGAATATTATGGCATCGTTCATGCAGGTATAGAGGCAGTATGGATTCACCAACTCTTGGGTAAACTTAGATTTTTTGTATCGACCTTGAATACACTTTACTGTGACAATTAGAGTTTCATTCAATTTGTTGACAACCCTATTACACACAATAAGATGAAACATGTTGAGCTCCATGCTCATTGTTTGTGACAGTTGGTTCATGAGAACATTGTCTCTCTTGTCTATTGAAGAACATATGATAAATCATTGGAATTTTTATTGAGCCATTATTTGAAGCTACGCTTATCAAGGTTCATTCGATGCTTGAGCTTCAATAAGCTTCAATTATGGGGAGGTGTCTTGCTAACTTAATTTCGCCTCTTGAATATTTAGAGCCATGTGTTGATGGGAGGATGTTGAAACCTTAGGTTCTAACAGTTCATCACACTTCTCCTATGATGCCCACACAACCCCTCCTCAACCCATGGGTCGGAAGGTCACGTGCACAAGATATTTCCTCTTCCACTGGCCCGAAGAGCTCCTAGAAATGGCTCCTCTATTTCCCTTTCAAGAAATATGCACCCACAATTAACTTCAAGAAATTCCCCCTTATACTTCGGGAGATCAGGCTTCGCACTTTCACAAATCCAGTGGTCAAGTGCTTTATCTCTCAATCTCTGAAAACTTGAACACAATCAATGCTTGACCTTTTCTCTCTCTGTTTTGGATTTCTCCTTATCAGGATTTTGGTGGTCACGATGCCAAGCAACTCGTTCCCTCGATTCCCAAAACCCAATTTTCTGAAACTCTGATGCACTCACAAGGTTTGACCTTTCAACGACCTTTCACTCCGTCGGGACTTCGAACTTCATGATATCGTGAATCCTAATGCAAGGAATTTGGGACTTCACCCCACAAAACCCCGAAATGGTCAACAGAGTTTGACTTCCACGTCGATAGTGCGCCACCTATCCACCTTGCTGATTCTGTGGCCCACACAACCCTTTCGGGACTTTCAGGACTTCGTGTTTCACCAAAATTACGGGACTTCCACTTGCGAAAAACCTGAAATAGAAGTTCACGAGTAAATCCGACGGCTCTTGTGGCTTGGATCTATGGCTCTACTCTTTTTGAGCTTGATCCCATCGAAGCACTCATTGTAACTCCCATGCTCCTCCATGAGATCTAACAACTCACGGGACTTCGTGAATTCTCTACAGAGAATTTCGACCGTCCGTTCTTTCCTCTCTCAAGGACGTCTGCAACTTCTTACCAAAGTGGTTTTCCACGGTACTCAATCACCTGCGACCCAACTTACAATGCTTTCTCACTGTTTTCAGTGCACAGGATTCCTATGCTTCCTTCGATGACTTTGAAGGATTTATCCTTTCTGATCTTTCCCCAACTCTGAGTCTTTCAGAAAACTCCTACTCGCACTCCTTGTGGCAGACCTTCAAGCACCTTCAAGTGTTGAACTCCCTTCGAATCTGTGCACACCTGCAAAAACAGTCTCTTGACAAGTCATTCAGGTTATGAAACCTGAAGCTCTATTCAGCCTGCGCACACCTTGCACGACTCATGTGCCCAACTACACTTCTGAGGGAATGATAACAAAGGCTATCTTATCTGATCTTTCAGAGATAAACATCTGAACCATTTGTCAATGCACTCCTTGCAGACAATTCAACTGCACTCCTTACATGAACTCTTGCTTAGATATAGAAACAATTGAAACTCATTCCTCTTACTCTTTCTCTCTCTCTCAGATTTCCAACATTCAACAAGAAATCATTCATACATAGCATAAAATAAATTGCATGACAGAAAGAGTAAAACATTCATGATCATAACATTCAAAAATGCATACACAGAGAATATTTGAACACCATGAGTCTGAATCAAAGCCTTCTTTATATTAATCCAGAAATTCTGTACATGGAGTTCTTCTACACAACTCTTTGTTTCTCCTCTCTATGCTCTATGCTCTCAATTGGCATAATCTCCTTCTATTCTCTTTTATGTTACAATACACAATGAGGGTGTCTATATCATGTTTCCCTCTCTCATTCTAAACTGTCAAATCTGGAATTAAATTCTATCTACTTGAATTAACTACCATAAATTCCTTCTACCTACTAAGGATGAGAGTGGATCGCTCAAGGTCTGTTTACATTTTACAAGTGTGTCTCCACTTGATGGCTTCATTAGTGATTCAATATATTTCAAAATTTGTGTTGGGTGCTTTTTCAGTCGTCTTTTATCTCTGTGCTGGCTCGCTTAAGATGATCCTGCATCATACTCCCTTGCTTGAAAATTTTCATGGGATCCTGTCCATGAGCTCGTGTATGGTGTGTCCATGCCTTTGGATCTCTTCTTCGTTCTCCCAGCTGGCATCTTCAACTAGATGGCCTTTCCACTTGACCAAATATTCAAAGTATTGTTTTTTCCTGGTCTTCTTGCTCACTCTTTTGTCCAGTATGTGCTCCATCTGTGGATTTTCTGCAACTGGCATCTGCTTTGTCCATTGGACCGTTGGTTGTTCATTTCCTGTCCCTACTTCCTCAACTTTATATGGGTACAAATCTTAGATATTGAATATTGAATAAATTATGATCCCATCGGGTAATTCAATCTCGTAAGCATTTGCTCTAAATTTCTTCAAGACCTTACATGGTCCGATCTTCTTCATCTTCAGTTTGTTATATGTCCCCTTCGGGAACCTTTCATTTCTCAAATGTGCCATAATCAAATCACCAACCTCAAATTGAAGTTGTCTCCTGTGTTGATCTGCTCTCCTCTTATATTTCTGGCTTGAATTCTACAATTTATCCTTCACCTGGCTGTGAAGTTCCTTCATCGCTTCTGTGAAATCTTATGCACTAGTGCTCCTAATCGTCGTCTGTTCTGAATCTCTCAGTTCAAAAATTCCTCTCAGCTGCATGCCATAGACAATCTGAAATGGACTCTACCTCATTCTTCTGTTAACTGAGTCATTATAAGAAAATTCTGCCTGTGGTAATATGTTGTCCCACTGGCTGTGGTGTTATGTCACCAGGCTTCTCAGCAAATCTCCCAGAATTCTGTTTACCACTTCTGTTTGTCCATCCATCTGAGGATGATAAGATGAACTAAATGACAAGTTAGTTCTTAAATTCTTCCATAATGTCCTCCAGAAGTGTCCTATGAACTTAGTGTCTCGATCCGAAACTATGCTCCTTGGTAAGCCATGAAGTTGAATGACTTCTTTGAAAAATAGATTCGCAATGTGAGTTGCGTCACTGGTTTTCTGACATGGAACGAAGTGTGCCATCTTGGAAAATATATCCACCACCACAAGGATTGATTCAAAACCCCTTTGTGTTCTTGGAAAACCCAATATGAAATCCATGTTGACTACATCCCATGGCCTCTCAGGTATTGGCAATGGTTGATAAAACCCTGCATTTTGTTTCCTTCCCTTCGAATGATGGAAAATTTTGCATCTGTCCATGAATCTCTTGATGTCTACTCACATTCTTGGAAAAAAATATGACTCGTTCACATTTGCGAACATCTTTTCATGACCAAAGTGTCCTGCCAATCCTCCACTGTGTTTCTCTTTCAACAAATTCTCCCTCATGGAGCATTTTGGAATACAAAGTTGATTACCTTTAAACAATAATCCTTCCTGGATCATGTATTCTGTCCATTAGCTTCTATCCTTGAGAATTGGATTCTCAGCTACTTCGTACGCCTTCTTGAAATCTGAGTCATCCATGTGCAGTTTCTTGAGATCATCAAAACCCAATGTTTTGACTCTAAACTCCTGCAATAGCAAACACTTCTTGCTCAAATAATCAACAACTTTGTTAGAAGTACCATAAATATGTTTAATCATTAAAGTAAAGTTCTGCATATACTCAACCCATTTAACATGTCTCTGATTCAACTTCTCCTGTTGAGTCACAAATTGCAATGCATGATTGTCACTGTATAAGACAAACTCTTTCGGGATCAAGTAATGTCTCCATTTCTTCAATGCCCAAATGATAGCATAAAGCTCCTTGTCATATGTGGAGTATTTCACCTTCTCTTCATTCATCTTCTCACTGAAGTATGATATCGGTCTGTCATCTTGACTCAAGACTGCCCCTATTGCAAATCCACTTGCATCGCATTTCACCAAAAATGTCTTTTGGAAATCCGGCAACACCAAAATTGGTTGTTCCATAATCTTCCTCTTCAACAGATTAAAATTCTTATCATCTTCTCTTGTTCAGTGAAAAGACTTCTGTCTTTTCTTCACTGTGTCCATCATCGGTGCACTAATTCCACTGAAATTCCTAATGAATTTTCGGTAGAAACTAGCCAATCCGTGAAAACTTCTCACCTCAAAGATATTCAGTGATGGCCAATTCTTGATTACCTCCACCTTATCTGGATCCATCCTCAACGCATCTGCAGAAATAGAAAATCCCAAATAAATGAGCTTTGTCTTCATGAATGAGGATTTCTTCATGTTTATCAATAGCTTCTCCTGCTGTAATTTTTGCATGACTGTAGCCAAATGTTTCAGATGCTCTGCCACTGTTTTACTGAAAATCAGTATGTCATCCAGGTATACGATAACAAATTTTCCAATGAACTCCCTCAGGACTTCGTTCATCAATCTCATGAAGGTAATCGATGCATTTGTTAAGCCAAATGGCATAACAAGCCATTCATACAACCCTTTGTTGGTTTTGAATGTTGTCTTCCATTCATCACCTTCTCTCATGTGGATTTGATGATAACTGCTTTTCAAATCAATCTTTGAAAATAATTTTTCTCCACTCAAGTAATCCATCAAATCATCCATCCTTGGCAATGGGAATCTGTACCTGATGGTTATCTTTTTAACCAACCTTGAGTCAGTACACATCCTCTAGCCTCCATCTTTCTTCGGACTATGTATCGTCGGAACAACACATGGACTCAAGCTTTCTCTGACCAAACCTTTGTCCAATAAATCCTGGACTTGTCTTTTGATCTCTTCATTCTCTTGCGGCGTCAATCTGTATGTGGCTTTGTTTGGAAAACTGGCTCCTGGTATGAGATCAATGTGATGACTCATGCTTATGATCGGTGGCAACGAACGAGGTAGTTCGTCCACTACTATGTCAGTGAACTCTTCCAATAGTTCCTGAACCTCTTCTGGTAAATCATCCACCCTTGTGCTGGTCAAAACAAACTTCGGTTTCCCGACCACAATGAATTGTGGTTCCTCCTTTTTCTTAACCTCTATAAGAAGTTCCTTCCCACTCATGAGAAGTATAGTGTTACTTACTTCCTGTTTCACCTCCTTATCCTTGATTGGAAGCAACAAGTGAGTTCTCCCATTCTTCTCTAGGGTGTATGTGTTCATTCTCCCATCATGAATCACATTCCTGTCATATTGCCATGGTCTACCCAACAATAGATGATAAACATCCATGGGAATGACATCACAAAGTATCTTATCATTATATCCTCCTATCTTAAATTCAACCAAACACTGTTTAGTGATAGTTACCTGATGTCCTTTTTGTATCCACGAAACTCTGTATGGGCTTGGATGATCAATTGTCTCCATCTCCAGCTTTTCTACCATCTCTGTAGAAATGAGATTATCTGTGCTGCCACTGTCCACAATGACCTTGCATACCCTGTCCTTGGTTTTGCAAGCAGTCCAAAAAAGTTGGTTTCTTTGGACTGAACTCTTCACCTCCTTTTCTGGTGTCAAAAGAGATTTTCGCATCATCAATGATCTTCCACCTTCAGCATCTTCTGTCTCAACATCCCACCTATGTGCTTCAACGATGTGAGTCTCTCCACCTTCTTTCTTTTTTTCTGGACACTTGTAAGACTTGTGCCCATTCTTTCCACATGTGAAGCATGTTATTACTCTTCCTCTACCTCTGGTACGAGAAAAAATATTATTATTAGCATAATCTCCTCTTTGTTCAGTATGTTTCCCTCTCTGTTCAGCATATTGCCCTCACTATGAGCTACCACCTCTCTCAGTTTGAGTTTGAGGTTTCTTCCAGTCCTCCTTGGGCTTCTAATTTTTATCTTGGGCAACTGATTTGCCTTTGGGCTGACTTCTACCTTGGCCTCTTTGACCCTGTTTTCGGCTCAGCTTCTCTTCATCTTTTAGATCCATTTGATAAGCATCTTCCACCATTCAGATGGTTATCATGCTCATCTCATCCTGAATGTCGTATATCAGGCCATTCATGTATATGGCAAAATTTTCATCATCACTCTCCCGATGACCTGCCCTGATGTTCAGTTTATATAATTCTTCAATGTATTATTTCACTGTCATCAGCTTTTGTCTCAAATTCTGAATTCTCCTAAACAGAGTAATTTGATAATCTCTGGGGATGAATTTCACTTTCATATTTTCAATCATCCTGTCCCACCTTCTGATTTTTTGCTTGCCTTTGCAACGTATGTTAGCTTGTAGTTCATCCCACCACAATGCTACATGTCCCTTCAATCTTGTGACAGCATGCTTGACCCTCTTGTCCTCTTCAACATATTCATAGTCAAAGTATGTGTCCAAGGCTCTAATCCAGTCTAGAAGCTCCCCTGCATCCATATTTTCCTCATAAACTGGAATGTCCATTTTCTCTCTTGCACCCATTCTTGCAATAGCCCTAATCAAGCATTCATTTGCTGCATCTTCGGCTGCAACTTCTTCTTCTTCATGTTCAGCCTCAATTTCACTTTCGGAATCACTAATATCCCCAAAACTGACAGTGCGTCTCTATGATGTCTCCATGTCTTCAAGTCTGGTGCGTAAATCACGCATTTCTTTTTCCATGGCTGGATCAGTCATCTGCCTACCTCTTCTTCTCGGCATTTCCTTTTCCTTTAGTGGATCAGGTGTTTTCCTATCCCTTCTTCTCGGTGGCATGGTGAATCTTCCTTTTCCTTTCTACAAAAAGAAAAGAGACTTTTATGTGCTCTGACACCAAGAATGATGCCACACAACCCCTCCTCAACCCACGGGTCAGAAGGTCACGTGCACAGGATATTTCCTCTTCCACTGGCCTGAAGAGCTCTCGGTAATGGCTCCTCTATTTCCCTTTTGGGAAATCTGCACCCACAATTAAGTTTAAGAAATTCCCCCTTATACTTCAGGAGATCGGGCTTCGCACTTTCACGAATTCAGTGGTCAAGTGCCTTATCTCTCAATCTTCGAAAACCCAAAAATAGTCAATGCTTGACATTTTCTCTCTCTGTTTCAGATTTCTCCTTATCGTGATTTTGGCGGTCGCAATGCCAAGAAACTCGTTCCCTCGATTCCCAAAACATGATTTGACGAAACTCTGATGCGCTCGCAATGTTTGACCTTTCAACAACCTTTCACTTCATCGGGACTTCGGACTTCGCGATATCACGAATCCTAATGCAAGGAATTCGGGACTTAACCCCATGAAACCCTGAAATGGTCAATGGATTTTGAATTCCATGTCAATACTGTGTCACCTGTCCACCTTGTTGATTATGTGGCCCACACAGCCCTTTCGGGACTTTCGGGACTTCGTGTTTCGCGATTTTGCGAGTTTTGTTGTCAAAATTACGAGACTTCCACTCGCAAAAACCCGAAATAGAAGTTCACGAGTAAATCTGATGGCTCCTGTGGCTTGGATCTATGGTTCTACTCCTTCTGAGCTTGATCCCCTTGAAGCAATCATCGTAACTCCCCTACACCTCCATGAGATCTGACGGCTCACAGGACTTCGTGAATTCTCTACAGAGAATTTTGACCGTCCGTTCTTTCCTCTCTCAAGGACATCTGCAACTTGTTACCAAAGTGGTTTCCCACGGTACTCAATCACCTGCAACTGAACTTGCAATGCTTTCTCACTATTTTCAGTGCACAAGATTCCCATGCTTCCTTCGATGACTTTGAAGGCTTTATCCTTTCCGAGCTTTCCCCAACTCTGAGTCTTTCAGAAAACTCCTGCTCGCACTCCTTGTGACATACCTTCAATCACCTTCAAGTGTTGAACTCCCTTCGACTCTGCACACACCTGCAACAACAGTCTCTCGACAAGGCATTCAGATTATGAAACCTGAAGCTCTATTCAACCTGCGCACACCTTGCATGGCTCCTATGCCCAACTACACTTCTAAGGGAATGAGAACAAAGGCTATCTTATATGAGCTTTCAGAGACAAACCTCTGAACCATTTGTCAATGCACTCCTTGCAGACAATTCAACTACACTCCTTGTAGGAACTCTTACTCAGATAGAGAAACAATTGAAACTCATTCCTCTTACTCTCTCTCTCTTAGATTTCCAACATTCAACAAGAAATCATTCGTACATAGCATAAAAGAAATTGCATGACAGAAAGAGTAAAACATTCATGAGCATAACATTCAAAAATGCATACACAGAGAATATTTGAACACCATGAGTCTGAATCAAATCCTTCATTATATTAATCCAAAACTTCTGTACATGGAGTTCTTCTACACATCTCTATGCTTCTCCTCTCTATGCTCTATGCTCTCAATTGGCATAATCTCCTTCTATTCTCTTCTATGTTACAATACACAATGAGGGTGTCTATATCTCATTTCCCTCTCTCATTCTAAACTGTCAAATCTAGAATTAAATTCTATCTACTTGCATTAACTACCATAAATGCCTTGTACCTACTAAGGACGAGAGCAGATCGCTCAAGGTTCGTTTACATTTTACAAGTGTGCCTCCACTTGATGGCTTCATTAGTGATTCAAGATATTTCAAAATTTGTGCTAGGCACTTTTTCAGTCGTCCTTTATCTTCGTGCTGGCTCGCTTGAGATGCTCCTGCATCATCCTAGAATCAGTTAGTTAGGTAGTTGACATACATATGTAAATAATCGGTTAAGTTATCAACCATATATATACATCTATTGGTTGAGTATTCGATAATGTTTTCAATTAGACAATCGACCAATAGTCGAAGATAGTCAATCGATGGATCAATCATTCAATCAATCAACTATGAGTTGGACACATGGAAGGTTAGGTCAAGCATCCTTGTCGATTTGAATAGATAGTGTGTATTTGACAGAGTCAACTCTAACCACCGACAATTGTATGTGGACAAGGTCTTCCTGATTCCAAGGAAGTTTGTTATATATTGAAGCTATAAATATCAAACCCATTGGGTCATTTTCAATTTACAAGAGTATGAAGTGAACACATGTGAATATGTTCAATATGCATTGTGATGTTCTGATCACAATTTGTTGTGCTTAAGTGTTGTAATGGTGTCCTTTGACACCGACTATTTTCTTTGAAGGTTATTCCTCTTTGATTATCTGTAGTTCTGTTCATTTGTTTCATATCAGGTTACACCCACTCCCCAATAACTGAATAACATAAAAGATAATATTGTAAGTGAACGAGAGAAAAATACCATCTTCTATAAATAACACAAGATTTACCAAATCTTAGGAAATACTCCTTCCCTTCATAGCTTATGTAGAAATTTGGTAGGGGTCCCATTTAATTTTCCCGAAACATGAAAATTTATTGGGAGTTGCTGTAGGTACAACAAAACCATAAAATATTTAGTGATATTTTTGTAAAAATATTAAGTTTTGATGATTTTATATAGTTTCTAGAAAATTTTGATGATTTTTAGCATAAAATATTTTTATGTTATAAAATTTGGGCAAAAACAATGCAATGGAAAAACATTTTTTTAAAACAAAATATGGAAAATTAGCAAATGGGTGAAATTCAGCCCCTAGATTTTTTCCTTTTATGGAGGATATCCTTAATTTTCTTATTCATTGTGGTTGGTTATTCATTGCAATTACAAAGAAGAGGTTGGTTCTATTCTTCATTAACAGTAGAACAAACTATTTAATTTGTTGTATGAACAAAGAATGAGTAGATAGATGCTAGAGTGAAACCTCTTTAACTAATTAGAGTGAGTACATATATTATGCACATATAGAGTTAGAGTGTATCACTCAGCCAACACTTAAACACATAGAATTGAAAGAATAAATGATCCAATTCATGTGTTCTTGCCTCAATATCTTCAATAGACCCAATTCAAAACAAGAAGAACTGAATACTCTCAAAACAATATTAAGGATCGTGAGTTCTAAGTATTAATTACTATTATTGGGATTGTTAGTTAGTTGATTGCATGAAAGGTACACCCAAGAACAAGACATCCTAAAGACAAAGATCTTTGTATAAGATTGAGAATAGAGACCAATATTTTAATTTTGCAAAGTATCCATGTTGGTGAAGTGAGTGGGCTATAATTCTCTCATTTACAGATCATACAACCAACATTTTAATGGATTCCTGTCGTGAATATTTTAAATGTGTTTATCATTTTAAATAGGCAGTTTCTTGGATCGGGTGATATAAAATGTTAGTCTCAATAATATAAGCACCGTGGGTAGGATGTAAGTGAAATATGAAATGTATAAGAATCATCTAGATCCATTTCGACTAATATGGATTTCATTTGAAATTAATTTATTGTTGCTACTTGATCACGAGTAGATGACACTCTCAAGTCAATCAATGGGTGTTTGAATTTCATGCATGATGGAAGGTTTTTGCTAATTTTCTAATTCTTATGGTTGGTATTTGACACTCAGACTCTTGGAATGAGAAATAATACGAAAGCATTTTTTTTCTATCCCCGGTAATGGAAATGATTTTTTGTCTTTTTCGTATGCCCAAAATAATGGAGAAGGTTGAAGACATTTTAATCTTGGAAATTCAGTTAAATTCTTTTTATTTGAAAAAATGTACATATCAAATCTATTTATTAAATTATATACATCATATTTCATAATCCAATGGTACTAAGGGTTATTTAAGCATGATCCAATTGTAATAAGGTTTTTTTTAACTCTTCAGTCCATCTATATAATTCCTTTAAGAACCATAATTATGACCTTTTACTTTCTTTATGAAAATCTACAAATTTTGAGTTATATCATTGCTATTGAATCCTTTTGAAGGCCTAATAGTTGATCATGATCCTACCAACATTTTGATTATAGGTTTGATTTTTCTGAAATTTCTTGTGTACAACTTTGTCAATTTTATGGAATTCTAGCCTATAATGAAGATAGAATATGAAATTGAAAAGAATTTATCCAACATCTAATTACTTTCAACTTTTTATTATATACATGTTACATCAAAAAATGTCTTAAATAAAAAGGAACCAACCTTTTATCAAAAAATTCTTTGGAAGATCTACAACATCAAAAGTTTTATTACTAAATAAAAAACACAATTTTTATTTGAATGAAGATTTAGATATAATGGGGTATAGTGAAGAATGTGTTGAAGAATTTCAAGGGGGCGAATCTAGCACTCAAAGGAAAATAAAAATAAAAGTAAAACAAGAGTTTTGTGAGGAATGGAAAACTAAGTATAAGTGGTTGAGAGAGACAAAACATGAAATAAAAAATGATGATGAAATGCATACACCGTGAAACACATAAGGAAATCAGACCACAAGGCATTGACATTTCTAACATGCAACATGATTCACAAGTTGTTCATGACAATTCAAGCACCCATAAACTTTCACAAGAAAGGATGCATGAAGGACATAACTATATTTAGTTGCATTAGATGCCTTGATGCAAGTGTCACTAATAGGGATTGACTCATCAATTATGGAAAGTGATAGGGTATATGAAATTTGGAAAGATGCCAAGCAAAGAAGAATCTTAAATATTTAAGGATTTTGATTTTTTTTTTTACATTTATAATGGTGTTGTATTCCATATGATGTAGGATACATCAAATATTTTGTATAAACTTTCATATTTTGATGTTATTATGTAAAATTCATTTTCATAAGAAATGTATGTGTTTTTAACACTATAATAGTGTATACCAAAATGAAGTGCAACACATGAAATTTATATAGAAAACCTCTTATTAACATGATCACTATACATCAATATAAACTTATAGAAAAATCAAGATCTGTTAGTTATATGTTTGGTTGGAGTTGGATCCATAATTAATGGACTTATAATCCAAACGATTCATTAACATGGATACTTGCTAAATTAAATTTGATTTCTCTGCAAATAAAACTAGTCAATTTGCTAATGCAAGCTACAACAATACACCTAATTACATAAACAAAGTTTTTTATTGCAAAGAACATATCATAAAGAAATAACGCCAAAACCAAAACCACCCACTATAGGTCTACAAGACCACTAATGGATAAATTTCGCATACAAGCTCCGGTATATTGTGGGTTCACTATCAACAATGAACACCAAATTGCAAGATTCCAAGCATTACACAAAATTCCCAAATTGGTGTAGGATTCACAATTGATTAATCAAATGAATAGTGTTTAATCAAATAGATATTGTTGTAGACTTCACATTGATTAATTCAATGAAAAAATTGCAATCGAATAGTTATGTGTTTGATTGATTAATCCAACGAACTATGGGTTCCAACTTCTGACGCATATGTTGATCTTGTATTCCCAACAAAAATTAACAAAAACACACTCTATAGAAAACATAGTTACCAACTTAACGAGAACTCTCAAGATTTTTCATCTTTTTAGAGGTTGCATTTGGTGGTTGTTTTTACCTCCGTTTCAAAAAGTGGTGCTAGCAGTAGCACCCATTTTTTTTCGAGGTTAAAATTACAATTTTTTTGAACTATGATATCTAATGTTGCAAACAAAAACATTAAAATCGACCCCCAAAATGAAAAAATGTGTTACTAGTAACAACCCCCTTTTTTCAAGGTTAAAACTACAACTCTTTTGAAATCGTGGCCTTGACAACTAGTACCATTGTGAACAAAAATATTAAAATTGATCCCAAAATAAAAAAGTGTTACTGCTAGTAGCACTCACTTTTTTATTTTGAGATTAAAATTACAATTTTTTTGATACAATGGTCTTGACAACCATTGCCACTACAATCTAAAACCTCTAAATTAACACTCGAATCAAAACGTGGTACTACCCACAACACCATTTTTTTTGTTTTAGGTCTAAAATTGCAAAATTGAAGGAAAAATTATTTTAAAAAAAAAATGAAAATGAAACTTTTAAATTAAAAAGGTAAAATAAAAACATATTTTTAAAAAAAACAATTTAATAAAAAAAAAAAAAACAAAAAAAAATTTAAAAACAAAAAAAAAAAAATATTTAAAAAAAAAAAAGTAGAGATAAAAAAAAAAAAAAAAACTTAAAAAACAAAAATAATTTAAAAACACTTATTAAAAACATAAAATTTTAAAAAATATTTATTTTAATGAATAAAATTAATTTATTTTTAAAATATTTAAAACACTTATCCAAAAAATATAGTAAATATTAAAGAAAACAATTTAAAAAAATTGAAAAAGTTATGTGCAAGAAAATTATGGGAAATCAAATCCATAGTCAAAATGTTTGTAGGAACATGGTCAACTATCCAACTTTTAGAAGGTTTCAACATGTTTTAAAAAGGTTTCAACATGCTTGATAGAATTCAAAATCTATATATTTTGACTATTTTCATAGTCAAAATGTTAGTAGGAACATGGTCAATTATCTAGCTATTAGAAGGTTTCAACATGTTTTTAAAAGGTTTCAACATGCCTGATAGAATTCAAAATCTATATATTTTCATAAGAAAGGTAGAAGGCCATATTAATGGTGCTTAAAGAAATTATATAAATGGATTAAGTAGTTTAAAAAAACCTTATTATAGTTGGATTATGTGTAAATAACTCTTAATACATTTTGATTAAGGAAGGTATAAGGTCATACTTATGGTGCTTAAAGGAATTGTATAAATGGACCGAACAGTTTTAAAAACCCTTATTTCATTTGGATTATGCTTAGATAACCTTTAATACACTTGGATTATGCAATCATATATATATATATATATATATATATATAATTTAAGAAATAAATTTGATATTTACATTTTTTTAAATAAAAACAATTTTAACTAAATTTCCATTATCAAATTATCTTCCACCTTCTCTTACATTATTTTGGGAAAACAAAATAGGTGAAAACTCAAGTGCATCACTAGTGGGAGAAGACAAATGCTTCCATATTATTTCTCATTCCAGGAATTTGAAAGTCAAATACCAACTGCGAGACTTGAAAAATTAAGTAAAACTTTTCATCATGCATGAAACTCAAATGCCCATTGATTGACATTAGATTGTCATCTACACATTATCATGTAGAAAAAATAAAGTAATTTCAAATGAAATTCATATCAATAGAGTTGGATCTAGGTGATGGTTATACATGTCATATTGCACTTCCATTCTACCCTACCATGCTTATATTATTGAAGTAACAATTTATATCACCCAATCCTAGAAACTAACTATTTAAAATGGAAAACACCTCTAAGATAATCATAATGAGAAGTCATTGCAATGTAGTTCATGAGAAACAATGCCATAATAGAAAGGAATAATATGAGATAACTTCATATAGACCTTATGTCATTGCATCAAGATAATGGTGAAAAAATGCAATTCAAGTACGATGGTAAAGATTTTACGCACCTTGACGAGATCAATGTTGAGACACTTAAGATTCTCTACAGTATTTCTTGACCCAATATTGTAATGTACCCATTCACTATTGTAATATTTTTTGGCTAAAAATCCACCCAAGAATGCAAATGAATAAAGGAAAGAAAATCTAGAAATGAGAAATGAGAAAGAATAAACCCAGTGTGAAGAGATTTAAAGCATAGAACTAGCTAAGAAAGAACTAGATAGCTAAAGAACCATATTCACACTAAAACCCCCCCTTAATTGAAACTTAGGGGAAACATAAACAGATATAAAAATATGGGTCTTGACTACAAGGCCCGATGAGGTACCCATGTACAAAAGATCCTCTCAAATAGAAAAGGAAGGAGAAAACCCAGTGGGAAAAAAATTGCCCCAATAAGAGGATGAAGCAAGAAGGGATAAGTGACCCCACCATAACAAATGTCCTGCACCCCCAAGAGAGACTAAATATGGAAATACTTTCTCTCAATGAAGATTTTGGTGAAGATGTCTACAATTTTCTATGTTGTAGGAAAATATTGAAAATCAATGACTTACTCCTAAATCAACTCCCTGAGAAAATGAATGTGGATATCAATGTCTTTGGTTTATTGATGATGAACCATGTTCTTCAATATTTCGATGGAACTATGGTTGTTATAGTATATGAATAAAGGATTTTGAAAAGTGATGTCAATATTGGTGAGGATATTGTGATTCCAAATAGCCTCAATAGTGGCATTAACAACCCCTCGATACTTAGCATCAGTTGAAGAAAGAATAATGGTATGTCGCTTCTTTCTCTTCCAACGAATGGGACCGAAACCAAGGTGAAAACTATAGATAAATGTAGACTTGTTATCATAAATATCACTAGCCTAATCAAAATCCACATATCTAATCAAATATGAACTTGTGCCCACTGCTTAGTGAATCCCATACCTATGAGTGACCTGTATGTAGTGCATAATGTATTTGGAAATCTTCTAGTGAAGTTCATTTGGCTATGTCGTGAAGTGCGAAACAATGCCAACTACAAATGAAATTCCAGGGTTAGTATGATTCAATTAGATGAGGCTCGCAACAATAAACAAATTGACGATACAAAGTGGCATCAACTAGTGGTGTGGAACGCTTTGCCTCAAGATTGACTCTAGATAGAAAGGGAGTCAGTGCATGCTTATAATCAACCATGTGAAAATGAGCCAAAAGATCAAGCACATACTTGGGATGCGTAAAAGAAATCCTAGAGGAGGATTAAGTGATCAGAATCTTGAGAAAATAGTGCAAGAAACATAATTCGGTCATAAAAAACCTATCCTGCAAAGTATTTTTGACACGCTCAGTGATGGATGAGGTGCTCCCAGTGATAATCAAGTCATCAACATAGAGAGCTAAGAATAGAGGAGCATCCTCCTATCTCAATATGTAGACATTCAGATCTAAGTGGCATCTAAAGACCCCAATTGAGAGAACAAAGGAGTCCATCTTAGCATACCAAGCCCATGGGGTCTGTTTGAGACCATAGAGAGACTTCCACAATCTACAAACTAGTGAAAAATCCTAAACAAATCCTTGTGGTTTCTCCATGTAAATATCCTCATGTATATTCCTATAAATAAATGCACTCTTAAAATCAATATGATGTACAACCCAACCTGGATTTGCATCAATAACAAGAATCATACAAATGGATTTCATTTTGGCAATGGGGGAATTTTTTTTGTGTAGTAACACTAGGAAATTGATAACAACCTTTATCCATGAGCCTTACTTTGAACTTGTCAATTGATCCATTCACTACAAATTTGGTCTGATAGATGCACTTACACCAAACCAATTTTATTCCCTTAGGAAGTGGAAAAATATCCCGAGTTTTGTTCTAAATCAATGAGTTGTACTCTTTCTCCATTGTTGAATTCTACTCAACAATACTTGATGCTTCATGAAAGGACTGTGGATCTTAAGCTATGGAAATGTATGAATGTGGAATATCATGATGTTATGAATGAGTTCTTAGAGCATAGGAAGGATCCCCAAAAAAAGTGATTGTAGAATCAAGTGTCTAAGAAACCCAACGAGGTGTGGTAGGGGATGGAGGAGGAGAATCCTCATCCTCAGAATTTGAAATATGTGAAGAAGAGGATGAAGCCTCAAGATAAACTCTATGAGTAAAGGCAACTGGAGGAAAATCCTCTTGGTCATTATCTGAATTTGTTATGGAGAAAGGAATATGAGAGGATGAGCTAGGAGATATTTCCTCAAATTGCACACTATGCTCAATGAAGAGCTCATGTATCTTAGGATCCATGAGACAATATCCTTTGACATGATAGGGGTAACCAAAAAATACACAGGGCTAACTTGGGAGAGCAACAACCTCCCTAGTTTCTTCTATTGGAATTACTCTAAGAGAATAAATTGCCCCCCCTATGAAACTTTTTTTTCTAGAAAACCTCTTAATCTCTCTCATATGACTCT
Organism: Picea glauca; assembly: GCA_000966675.3. Taxonomy (NCBI): domain Eukaryota; kingdom Viridiplantae; phylum Streptophyta; class Pinopsida; order Pinales; family Pinaceae; genus Picea; species Picea glauca. The sequence continues at coordinate 717,548 of JZKD02S0175807.1, forward strand.
CTTCTTACTCCCCATACTTTACCATTTTCAACATTTTTCAAGATCTCTCTAGCCCACCGATACATAGTGTATTGACAAACATCTTCTTTCCCTCACTGATACAACCTATATCGATGAACATTTTATTTCCCTCGGTGCTATAGCATGTATCAACTAGCCTCTTGTTTTTTTGTGGATACGAATGAAATAGCCAACACTTATAAAAATATTCTTAAGGTTTGGTTTATTGACACCCGATTTTGAGCACCGTTAAGTTGGCGTCGAACTTTTTTTCATCATCGACACACAAAATGGGGCCAACACTTAAGGAAGTTTATGAAAAAATCTTGTGTATTGGCACTCAATCAATATTGGATTTTTGATACACTAAAAATCATCAACTTTCGAACACCGATACGCAAGAGGCATCCTTACCGATAAGTTTCTAAACATATCCTTCATGTGCAAGTGCTCAAACTTTCTTTAACCATTGGTACACCAAAAACATTCACTCTTTACACATTGATGCATCGACATAGATCCCCATATATTCACGGATACATGGTGTATCAGTTAGGTTCATCTATGTTTCACCGATACATCATATATCAACAAGGTTCCCCTCTTCCTCTATGATACACTGCTTGTTGGCAATTTTCCCTCTTCTATTGTTGATATGCTAGCAGGAAGATGTCTAACCCTCATCAACACTTAGTGTATCAACAATGATCTTCCTTTTCTCGCCTCCATTTTTAGCCAAACACTTTCATCTTGAGGCCTCTCCTTTTTCTTCCAACTCATATCTTGTTTTCTATGCCCATTAACAGGCTCTTTTGATTTCCTTCTTATTTTAATCTACGTCATGTTACAATTGTGATTAAGTTTGTGTTTGTTTCTAGCATATTTTATTACACATGCCATAGCAACATGTTTATTTTGTGCATTTTTATTATATTACTAACCCTAATCATGAAAGTGTTGTTTATTGTTAGGTGGGTTAATTGCAACATCTATAAGGAAAAGGTTGGCTCTGAATTGCATCTTAGAGAAGAACTATAACTCTTGATTAATACTCAATGGAAAGTGATCCAAACGTCATTTGTTTTTTTTCATGGGATAATATTTATTAGTCATTGACATGTGACTTTAGTTCCAATGGATGGATTAAGAGCCGTTATAACAAATATTCTATAAGAATTGACAGAATTGAATTCGGGAAAATAAGTAGCGAGAACGGGGTCTTAACTTTCATTAAAACATGTCTTTTCCAGTAATTTCGGGTATTGGTCAGAATGTATTTTTAACTCTCAAAACATGTTAGATGTATGTTTTACAGGATTACTATTCCAACAACACTAATGGAATCGAAATATGAGGTCCAGAAGTGTCAGAACAATCGTCAATGATTTCTTGTCAAGCAAGCCTCATTAACCATGACCTTCATTAAACATGAATCTACTCAAATGCTTGAATGAATTTGTGAGGTATATCAATATATATCTCTCCCTTTTCTCTTCATGTTTTAAAAAAAATGCCTCAATTGGACATCGTATGAGAAAGTTATGGACTTTTGAACTCAAGATCTCATTGTTTCTTGTCATTAAAAAAGACACTTAGAAATTTTTCGATTGTCTACCTTCACTGGAGGAAATATTGTTTCTTTTTCCAATACAAAAGATACAAGCTTGTTTCTAGTGCTAATACACCCGTGGGTCCTATAAAACTACCCTTCGTATTTTGGTCATAAATTTTGACTCCAAAACTTGTTTCATGTGCTCCTAGTTATAGGTTTTAGGATATTCTTCACAGTTCATCTTGTATTTTCAATTTTTGATACCAAATCTCAATATTTCTTCTGGTACCATTACATTGGAGCTCATTCTTTCTTTTGGTGATGACATACTAGAGCTCAATCCTTCTTTCGGCGCCAACATATCAAATTGTATTCTTCTTCCAGTGTTGATACACCAGTGGAAAAATAACTTCCAACCTTCAATACATTGATAGGTATTGTAAAAATACATTTCATATTTTGGCCATGAATTTTGACTCTAATACGCGTTTTGTGCATTCCTTATACTGTTGGAAAGGTCTCGTGAAGATCTATAACTTTTCAGTTATAAGTTTTAGTCTATTCCTCACCATCCATCAAATATTTTCAATTTTTAATACTGACATATTGTCATCAACCCAAAATTCAATAACATAGAATTGCAATGAAGGATGTCCATGAAACAACCATCAAAAGGACCGGATATCAAAATTAGGGAAGTAGATATGAACTTCTCACTCAATTACCGATCAATTTATCCATGGTTAAATATATTGTAATTTATATTTTGAAATGTTATGTATGGGAAACTCATGGATTTGATATTAAATGGAATTGAGGCACAATATGGACGAAGATCACATTTAGAAATCAGAATTCATAGTGTGTAAAGGAGTATACTATAGAGACACAAAACATTTCTGCAAATGTGATTTACAAAAAAGGATGATACACCGATATAGGAGAAACCATCAAAAAACGAGAATCAATCCCAAACGATAGAAGAAAAAATGCAATCCTCAAGGTATGCAAGCCCCCATGACTAAATAAAGGAGAGGCCCCCAATGCTCATATTATTCATCACATTTTATGAGGCGAACTAGGGCCAAAATACATGATGGCCCATGATCACTAAAATACAAAATTTGAAATGTAAATGCACTTAATGTATGATATATTAAATCATTAAAATTTCTACTATCATTATTCCCTCATCATTTCTTAGAGGATAAGGAAAAAGTTTTAAAGGGAAGTTCAAGAGTTGGAAAGGAGAAAGGCCAAGAGTTAAGGTGAATCTCAATAAATGAATCGATTCCATTTGAATTTAGGGATTTTAGCTCTTGGAGCTTTCAAGTACTATTGCTGAAACTTTTTAATGTGGAGAAGCCTATTTGGCCAAGATATTTTTTGGAGAACTATGATGCTTGTGTTGCACGTGTGTGGACTATTCTACTGTGTTTTTCTCAACACTTGGTTTGTGTAAGAATGTACTTTTCATTGTAGACTATTCTCATTTATGTTTGTTCCATTCTTATTTTTATTCTTCATGGAATATTTGTCTGAATTCGTGGGCATAAAACTATAAATGATTGTTTAAATGCTAGACTATTCTGTGTTTGCAGTTATTTATTTGTATTCTTGTTTTTGTTATGTGTGAATTATTTCTTGGGCCATTGAAAGAAGGACGTTTGGTTCTATGTTTTCTTTCTAGTTACCTTTTCTATCCAGACACAGGCATCTTAGATTATTTTCATTTCATTCTTTATATTAGAAACCTTAATCATTGGATCAGGCCACAACTAGTAAACCCCAAAACCATAAATGGTTGTCAGGACAAAATCTATATGGGTTTCTTATTCCAAATGGTGATAGGTCTAATTGAGACTTCTTATTGGGTGTAACCCATACTCTTGATAAATGTCATTTTTTCTGTTTCAATAGGTTCTAAGGCCTTTTACTTCTCTGAAGGCATGTGTTCCCAAGATGGGGAGCCAAAAACTATGAAGTGTTACACAATAGGTTTCTTTCCACACCAAGCTTCGAAGGGAGTGATACCCTTCAATGCTTTATGGGGAAATATATTATGAATGTGAAAAACATAATTTATAGCTTATACTCAATAATCAGGTGCAAGTGAGTGTGTGTGGATCATACAACCAACCATATCTTTCAAGAACCTATTTTTTTGCTTCTCCACACCATTATGTCGAGGTGTATAGGTGAAAATATGCTAAAGATCTATCCATTCAAGACTAAATTTTTTTTCGAAGTGGTGGTTCACATATTCTTAGCCATTTTCCGTGTGAATAATTTTGATGCACTTCCCAGATTGTTTCTTGGCATGAGCCTTGAATTCCTAGAAACTATCAAAATATTCTTCTTTTTTTTGAAGAAAGTAGACCCAGGTATATCTAGAAAAGTCATCAATAAAAGTGAGAAAGTAGGGAGCCTTTTTGAAAGACAAGGATGGAAATAGACCTACTGAATCACTGTGAGCCAAATCAATGACTTCTAAATCCCTCCATTTCTTCCCTTTGTCGAACTTGTCCTTAGGATTCTTTCCCAAGGTACAACCTGAAAAAACTCCATTTGAGAAACTGATTCTAGGAAGACCTGTGACCATATAATTTGTACAACACTACTTAAGATAGTAGAGGTTGAAATGGTGAAACTGATCATGCCATAGCTTGCTCACATAATTTGAATGGGTGAGAAAATAAATAGAATGAGAATTAGGTACAAAATTAGAGAAAGAATACATGCAATATTAGTGATCAACATTACCAACTGCAAGAAGTGCATTGTCTTCAAGATTCTTGATGGTGATGGATTTTGGAGTGAACTCAAATTTTATTCCACTTGGGAAATTTGATAAATGGGGATAAGTTGGATAACATGTTATGCACACCAAGGACATCCTCAAAGGTACAAATTCTATCATCAACAAAACCTTTCCCAACGACTTCTACAAGAGAGACATCCCCAATGAGAATGTGGGGCATCAAACAAGGATCCAACAAAGAAAAATATTCTTTGAAAAAACCCATGTGATGTGGTGCACCCAAGTCAAGAATCCACTACTGAGAATAATTTTAAGTAGCAACAAGTGTAGTTTATTTCCTTTTTCCTAATTTGTAAAAACGAGTAAATGATTGTTGTGAAGAAGTCCTATTATTGTTTTTCTTTTTCAAAAGATGATTCAACTCATTGATCAACTTTTTATGACAATAATATTCCTCATGAACAACCTTATTGTAGTAACTACAAGTTGGCCTATCATTCTTTTGAGAATTCCACTTCGAAGAAGAGGAGTTAGAGTCTACTTTTGGGGAAGATGATGACCATGAATGATCTTTCTATGAATTATTCTTGGACTTCTTTCATTTCTTGTCATGTTTCCTTGACTCTTTATGTCCCTTCAAATGACTATCCAACAAATCCTAAGACCAATATGGCTTAAGGAGACCCATTGAAATAAGATTTCCTCACTCATTCATTAACATTTTTGAGAAGGAAGCAAAATAAGACATTGTGTATGCAAATCCCATAGTCAACCTATGAGTGTGAAGCTAGAAATAAATGCAACATATTCAAGTCCAAGTTTAGAAAGAGTATTTAAGACAAGTTGTATGCCATTTTTATCTATGCCACATGATTTACATTGGGCTCTTAGGTCATTAACCTTTGTTACATAATCTTGGATGTTTTCAAAAGACTTAGGATCAAGATTTATTAGTTCATTGTCAAGTTGATATCCCCTAACTTCATCAGTTGTCCCATAGAGATTTTTAAATTTTTCTCATGCATCATGTGAATTTGTACATACATCAAGTTGGAACATTATATCAAGGGAAACTAGACTCCCAAGACAACCAAGAGATTTTGTTTGTTCTATCATCCATAGTACCATTTCCTTATCATCTATGGGTTAAGTTACCTTTTGTTCAAAAAAAGGTGCATATTTTTGTTGCATTAAGGCATTCCATGCATTTTGATCCCATATGTTGTAGTTGTATGGTGTTAGTGATGTAAATTTAAATTTACCCATTTGTGAAGGAAAAGAGAGAACAAGTAGAAAGAGATGCATAAACACAATCACATGAAGAGATCCCCCCAGAATCAATCAACCAAAGAGCCCCCCCAAGGAAACATTATTTGGCACTTTATATTTAGTGCGATTATAATTTCCACTATCAAGAGAACAATGAGTGGACTTGACTTCAATGTTTTTACAAATCCTCAAAAAATTAGTATGTTCTGAAAGTACAATTTTGACACAATACCAAGTGAAATAAAAATCACCACTATGAAGTACATGAGAAATAATGCACTTTTAAAACAAGAAACACCTTGATTCAAGGTCGTATGCAAAATATATTGTTAGAAAAATAGGATCATAGAGAAATAAAATAAAACAAATGCAGAAATAAAACACAAAAGATACACAATACAATAGAGACACAGATATATGTGGTTCAACCAGTGTGGGCTATGTCCACTAGAGAAATTTCTAGGTGCTTTCTTTATTATTATCCATCAAATGAAGGGATATAACCTACATCAAACCCGTTGTAACTTCCTCTTCTTTATATCATAGTTTCCTATCTCATAATACAATATTCACCATGATACATAGCCGCAATACATTTCCCTCATAAAACAAGGTTGCCTTCTAGGGAAAAAACCCTAACATAACTATCGTCAGATCTGTGACCTTATAATAAATGGTCCAGATTTACAATGAAATTACAATATACATTTATAAGGAAATTTTTCCTTCAGGGGCTTTTCCCCCGACCCCATAGAGGGGGTAACCCCCCTCTGCACTCCCCCATGTAGAGGAGTGTACATTTTTTCAGTGTGTAAAGTATTCATGGGGTATAAGCATGACTGAAAACAAAGACCTTTGAATCATGAAGATAATTAGGCTCCACAACCAACATATATGACCTTTGAAATTATGAAAACGAGAGCTGCAAATTATGGGAAATTCATTTATCAAAATTATAAACCATCTACACCAGTGTAAAGAGCATGAAAAATTAACCCAAAATAAGAGGTTTGAAGCTTGAGATATGAGCCAACAAAGTTTGTCTTCAAAACCCAACCTGCCAACAAAGAGGGGGTAGGAAATTCAAAATTCACCTTCCTCCAAATTTAGTAGAATTGTCGCCAAACTTAACAAAACTTCAAATTGTAGAAACCTCTAGATAAATTACTGAAACCACCAAATTTAGCGAAATTACCGTCAAACTTAGTGAAACCGCCAATTGTAGAAACCTACAAATAAATTATAGAAACTGCCAAATTTAGCGAAACTACTACCAAACTTAGAAAAATTGCCAACTGTAGAAACCTCCATATAAATTAGAGAAATCTCCAAATTTAAAAAAACTGCCGCCAAACTTAGGGAAACTGCCAAAATTCAGCCTCTACCAAATTTAGTGGAATTTGACCAAACTGAAGTGTGCGCTGGGGGGGTACGACTCCATGGGAAAAAATAATTTCCTTCATGGACAACTTTGCCCAAAATAAACAAATGGATAGTTGATCTTAGCGTTTTGAGACATTATGAGTGTGATGACAAGGTCATATTTGAACCAAAATGATTTGAAATGGTGGCTGCCCTCTAGATCTGGTAATGGACCTCCAACTTCAAACCCTCATAAATTTGGCCCCTAGTGTCCAATTAGGACTAAACGAAAGGAAAATATGGCTATCTCAACTGCTTTGGACTCAATGGTGAGGTCAAAATGTCTCCAGGAAGCTCCAAAATAACTTTCATATGACAAGTAAAAAAGGAACCCCTAGAAAACTAGTGTTTTCTTCACACTTATATGTTTCTTTATATCATTCATGAATGCAAGAGAAGAGCATACTCATGTGTTTCGAAAAAAATATCTCTACACTCACATTTCCAAAAATATTTCTAGCCCACAACTCACAACCGCTTTAATACCATGTAAGATTTGGTTGAAAACCCACTCAAAAATGAACATGCATGTGTTACACATCAAAATTACTCACTTCAATAGTGTCTCAAGTGTCGTCATTACAAGTATGACAAGTGTCTCATTTTGACCATAAGTGTCACATTATTGGCCTTAAGTGTCGCAAGTGTCACAAACACCATACTACCATCTTGCCTATGCCATGTCTCTAACGACATCACAGGGACACTTAAGACACCTTCAAGACTAGTTTAAGAAGGAGAAATCATCTGATGAGGAGTACAAAACTTTTTCCATGAAGAAAAATACTTAAAAAATAATTTTGGAGGGAAGTACTCCCCTACCCGCTGTCAGAGAGTGCCATCTCTCCCTACCCTCCTTTGGGGGAGCATTGTAGAATCCTGTACACCCTTTTGGGGGAGCACTAGGAATTTATGAAGGAATTTTGGGCAGTTCTCCTCTACCCACTATTAGGGAGTTCCAACAAACCCTAGCCTTCTTTGGGGGAGATTTTCAACGCTCTGTGCACACTTTTGGGGGAGCACTGGCCTATTTGAGAAAATTTTGGGCTGTTGAGGAGAATCGGGGAAAATTCCCCCTTATCTTGGAAATCAGTTGTATTTGAATCTCAGGTCAATGCGGGATCTTAGGGAGGATCCACAAATGAAGGAGAAAGATCCTCAACCTATCCCAAGAATATCTAAGGTGTTTGGGTCTCTCCAAGATTATATAAGGAGGCCTTCTCATGGTAAAAGCATATGGCAGTTTAGAGGCATCAAACTTATGATCTCATAAGGGAGAATTACTAGTAAAGCATATTCATCGTGGAAATTTTGAGAAAGGGTCTGGACAAAGAGAGCTTGGTGAAGTTGCTGCATCTACATCATGGTTGTAAGCACTTTGCTTTGTTTTCATTAATATACATATGTGCTTGGTTTGTTTATTTCAAGGTTGTGTTTATTCTACATGAACTTGTCTCTATTAGATAGATCTGGTTTCAAGCTAATGTTAGTAGAATAGGAAGTTTATTATGTCTTTGTTTGATTTGTAGGACTTATTGAGGATCTTGGGGATCAAATCTCAACTCGGATTGTGCAAGGATGAACATCGATAAAAAGGTACACCCTTCTTCCTCTTCTCTATACATTATTTTATCTAGGTTTAAAAGGATGTCAATGACCAATGTTAGCACCCTTTTTGTATTGGTTATAGGGGTCTAGTATCCAAGAGAGAATCCACTTGTCTGTAGGGGGATTTCTCTGTAATAGAAATTGGTGACTCCACTAGGGACAAAGACTCTTACTTGTCTTTCCTTGGTTTGTCCCTACCCTTTGATCACCTTTAGATCTTATGCATGTTGTGTCTTTGATCCTTATCTATGTTGTTGGCTCTTGGATTCATCTTACACACTAAATTTTTTCATTTTTCCTAAGTTTTTTTTAATTTCTGGGTAGACGTTTGAGTTCTGAGAGGCCAATGCTCCCCTACCTTTGCTACCAGAGTGTTTGTGCTCCCTGGAAAGATTCCACAAAGGGTTGCAACACTATGGTTCTCTTGACACTAGAGAACTGCCCTTTTTCTGAGGAAAATATTGTGAGGAATTGGTCTCTAAGTCCATTTTTTGTTGTTTTCATTTGCTCAGAGTTCTTACAACCTCAGTGTATCCTTGTTTTGGCCTTCAACACTTTGTTTTCTAAGGAATGATGATGTCTTCTTTGGATTTTTGACGTCTATTTTCCTTTCTTTGAGTCACTCTTCTTCCTTGAGATTTGGAGTTGATCTATTTATTTCTCACTTATCTGATTGAACAAAATTTTTTGTAAGCAAATTCATAGATCTATGCACCATTCCATTTGATCGTTGAGGTCAGTTTTTCAAGCATTTCCTCCTATCTGGATTTTTTTTCTTTTTGTTATCTGTTTGATCACAACATGGGTGTGTTTTTGTTTATGTGAAGTTTGATTTCGGATTGCTTAAATCTCACAGATCTTGAAGTCTGATTAACATATGAAGATTTACATCAAACTGATTATCAATCACATATAAACATTTTAGCATTGTATCATATTTTTGATTGAGGACTATTGCATGAGGCCATTGCATCTTAGTGTTTGAAAGTGAAAGGAAAATACTTCTCCTTCCCTTAAATAGACATTCATCGAAGGAAAATACTACTTATCATTTCTTATGCATGTTTTGGGAATTGATTCATAATATCATCAGTTTTCACTCTCATACACCTCTGAGTAAACAACAACCACTAAAATTAATGCTAAACTAAAATTTATCAGACTTTTTTACATTTTTTTTAGCAAACCTAATTAGCTTAACGTGTAGGGCTTTGGAATAGGTTGAAATGATACATTTCCAAGTTGTCAAACAAACTTAACATATTGCGATAGGCAGAGAAAATAAAATTTTCATTTAATATTACTGGGATCCCCCTCTCACACAGGGGTTACACACGATGTCGTGTTCGAGAGAGTTACAGAGATTATCCCTCCATGGTTCAACCATTCGTAGTGGTCATATCATATATTGGGGGTTCTTCTTGAGGTTCAATTGTTTTCATTTGGTCTCAGTGATTTATGAATTATGAATTCGTTCGGGGTCCTCTAAAGTTCTACCGGTCCACTTGTCCTCAGTTCTCTTGAAGGATTTCAAACTTGTTATCTTTCCCATACATTTGGACTGGACTATCAATTGTACCCACCCAGGGGCTGACTGTGAGTTGGTTTCCTTAGTAGCCATAATATTTAGGTACTTACACAAGATGACGGTGAAGGGAAGTCTTCAATGTACCTGGAAAAAACGTTGGTAAAACTCACTCGGGCTCCTTGGAGGGTAAATCCACATTTACTGCATGGAAGCTTGCACCAAGGTGTAAGTACATTAAGTAGGTCACCAATGTAACTGATTCACCTATTCTATCCCTACCCCTTCCTATATTGATCTTGCGATGTTGGATTTCATCACCAACTAGTGGTTTCATTGTGGGAAGTTTTGTTTAATTGTTTGCTTCTTAGATTCATAGCATGTGTTGGTTGTTTTACTTAGTGGACCTTAGGTCGAGTCAATGTTAATGGATTCAAATCTTGAGAGTACCAATGGAGGAACCCCTTCTCCTAGGGAACCTTTCACCTTTCCTTCTTTTGGAAACATTATTCCTCCGTACATTACCACACTGAGTCTTCCAATACTCACCATCAGATTACCGGTTTGGTTGTTCCCCACTCCAGTGATCTCAAATCTTCCTGGTGCTTCATATGTCATTACACCACCAACACATCAACCTCATGTCAACTTTTCACCTTCTTCACCCATTAAGTCTCCTTCCTTTTCTCCTTCTTTGCCTAGTGAAATATCTAAATCAAGTAGCTAGGTTGATCAGAAGAAGAAGAAACAGAAAGAGAAGAAGAAGATGAACCTGAAAAGGACCAAGCCTCCAACCAAATCATATGTTGGATCTAAGCAACCGGCTAGTATTAATAGTACTGGGAGTGTTGATGAGGTCAACAAGATTAAAATGAATAATCTGAAACCCAAATTCCCTTATAGTCTTTGTAAGGGTGACCACTTTTTGAGGGATTTCCTTGGTCTTCCCAAGATCTTAGAAATGTGGTCCTCCACATCATCGTCCTCTGATAGATATTCTGGTGACACTCCATCAACTAGTGACATTAAGGTTGGTAAGAAGAAGACAACTGTTAAATTTCCTTACATGTTATGCGAAGGTGATCATTACTCTCACCTTTGTCCTCGTATGGATGAGGCTTCTTCTCTTTTGGAAAATCTTCAAATCCCAACTAGTTATCATAAGATTCCCCCCAACCCATTGTTAGTTGATGGAATGGTCAATATGATTCCATCCCTGGTCAGTCTGGTTGATCAAGTGGTCAATCTACTAACTAAAGTAGTTGATCCAGTTCTGTCATTGAACAATCCCACTTTTCATCTGAAAAGTGAAACCCAAGTGACTAATCCAACCCTATCATTAGTTAGTCCCACCCTTCATATAAAGAGTGCCAATGTGGTCAATCCCACTCCTCCTCTTATGAGTTCCAAAGTGGTTGCTCCAGTCCCTTCATCGGTCAGTCTAGTTGATCATGTCATCAATTTGGTCACGTCCCTAGTTGAACAAGTTGACAAAGTGGTTGATCTGATCCCATCTTTGATCAATCCTGCTCTCCTCTTAGAGAGTGCAACCCAAGCAGTTGATCCATTTCCACTTGTCAATCCCATTCTCCCCTTTGAGAATGAAACCCAAATGGTTGATTTCATGTCGTTATCAATCAATCCTACTCTCCCTCTAGAGAGTAAACCTGATTTTGCCCACATTTTTCTCATTGATACATAATCTACCATGTTGGGGGCATTCTTCCTTCTCTCGTGAAACCCCCTCCAAGTAATGAGGCCATCCTTTTTTATTGGGGTGTGCTAAATGGACCTCGTCTTCCCTCTCACATTCATTTCAATATTAAAGTACAGGTTTGTGGTTGAGACATTCCTCATGTGTTGATCGATGAAGGTTCGTCCGTTAGTAGTTTGTCCTCTATTACTTGGAAAGATTTAGGTTATCCTCAGCTTGTGCTGGTTACCTAGACTCTGTTCACTTTTAACAGAAGAACCAGTTAAACTTTAGGGATCCTTCCTCAATTTTCTATAACTCTAGGAGGGAAGACTATCTTTGTTGATGTTATGGTAGTCTAGGACCCCTTGGATTTCAATTTACTCCTTGGGCGAGATTATGTCTATGCCATGAAAGCTATTGTGTCCACTCTTTTTCATGTGATATATTTCTTTCACGATGGAATAATGGTGACTATTGATCAACTTTCATTCATTGGCCCTGACTTGATTACCAACTCAATGACCTCCCTAAATGGGTCTTATATGCAGTCGATATCACCCATGCCATAGGTCAATGATGTGGTGTTATCTCCCATGACTTCAACTTCTGATGACTTAGATATGGTAGTTGACATGGTGATCTCTTTGGTAGGGATATTAGAGCATGATCTCGTTACCCCTGACGTGACCCTCGACATGTGTTCCTTCCAGAGTATTCTTCTTCCATCCTATAAATATCTCTTGGAAGACATGTCTGAGTTTTTTCCCTTGACATGGTGTCCTTCCAGAGTGTTATCCTCTTGGAAGCCATGATTAAGAAGAGGCTATGAGAATAGTTTCTCTTCTCTATGGAAATCTCGTTAAAAAATGAAGCAAAGCTACAAGCATATTTTTCCTCTCTATAGCAAGCTTGTTAAAAAATGAATAGAGGTCACAAGCATAGTTTCTCTTCTTTGTGGAAAGCTCGTTAAAAAAGTAAACAGAGGTCACGAGCATAGTTTCTCTTCTCTGTGGAAAGCTCGTTAAAAAATTAAACAGAGGCCACAAGTGTAGTTTTTCTTCTCTATAAAAAGCTAGTTTAAAAATGAAACAGAAATCTGGGGATTGAACCCGAAACCTTGAGCATAGTTATTTTCCTGTGTCAAGCTCGTTAAAAAATGAAATAGTCACATGTCTCGTCAGGTTGAGTCTCTCTCTAGATCTCGTAGATTTCGAGTCGAGTATTTCATTAGGTATCGTATTTGAACCTTCATTTTATCCACCTATATCCTTTTTCTCCATCTAGTACATAAATTGGTGACAACCTCAAAGTCGGTGAATGAAGTGAAGCTTGGGGGGCATGTCTCCAGCCTTTGATTATCATTCTGGAGTTAAGCCACTAGCTTTTCAAGCTATTCTGAGCATGGTCTTAGTTCCTTCTCATGCTCAAAAAAACATGAGAATGCAACCGAGTATACTTTTATCACTTTTTTCAGAATCGTAAAGGTTATATGAAAAAGGAACCCTTGGAGTCTCCTTTAATCTCTTTTCAGACTCTCTAAACATAAAAAGATTTATGAGTGGTCTTGCTTCCTTTCACACTCATTAAAATGTTTGAAAGGGTGTATTTCGAGCGGTATTTTATCTCTTTTTCTACCTCATGAGACTAAAATTATGAAAAAAGAACAACCCTGGAGTCGCCTTTAAGTTCTTTTCAAACTCTCTAAACATGAAAAATCACTGAGTTTACCTTCTCTGAACTCGTTAAAAAAATCATACATTGAAGGGACCATATGGGACCGAAAACTTACTTTGTCCAGCTTGTTAAACAAAGTAAGAGGGACTTACCGAAGGTGAGTTATATCGAGCATGTGTTATCCTCCTCAATATCATTAAAATAAAAATAAGTACTCGTCTATCTGGATGGGGGAAAAAATTGAAGGAATCAAGCCAAGCAATTTTTGAAAACATCACCAGTCACTCTTACGGTCATCCTTAAACAAGGCACTTTGTCTTTGCATACATTTTAATCAGCTAAAACTCTACAATAAACCAATCCTCTAATTTTCTTTATTCCTTTGGGTCGCCCAACGAAAGTCACAGTATCCATTGCATCATCATGTTTTGGTCCATGTCATGTTTCTATTGTTTTGCAACAATGTTCCACACAAGTATCTGCCTCGAGAGTAAACCATCACAAATTTGTTGTTTCAATACCTATGTCATTCCATGTTCATTTGATCCACCAATTTACATCCCTATGTATGTTTTGTGTCATTTATGGGGGATACATCAAGGCCCTCCTTCGACGAGTTTGTTCATGTCGACTTCAACACATTATCCGGGAACTAGACTTAGAAACCAGTTAGTACTTTGGGACCTGCATGCCTCAATGGTAGGCCTCCTCACGTCTGACAATGGTTTTACATCATTGACCCCTAATAGGATGATTCTACAAATTTTTGAATTCATCTCATCGATTCACATTCGCTAGAATTTACTAGGGTACCTTGGGTATCATTGACATCAATGGTGATTTCCCTTGCACTTGTTAATGGTTTACCTCATTGACTGGTAATCAAGTGGTTTATGCCATGTTTGAAATCAAGACATCTATTCACATGGTTAGATTCATACTACATAGGGATTGGTAAGAAGACCCTGGGTTGAGTGATCACTCTGATATGTACTTTACCCAGGTTGCGATGAAGTTTCTCTTGAATATTGACACACATACTGTTAGATAGATCCACTTTGTATTGGTTTGTAGCTATGTCTTGTCATCTCATAGATCCACAATGTATTTTTCATGGCTATGATCAGTTCATATCATGGAAGTATAGATCCACATTGTATCTTGGGTGTCTATAACTTTTTGTTAATACAAATTGGATCCACAGTGTATTTTATGGCGGTCATACCTTGCAAGTCTTTATCACCCAAGCATAGGTATGCCTGCCTTGGGTTTGAAAAATGTCATAATATTTTTTTGATGGTTGTGTGAAGCTTCTACTAGGTTCTCAACATCCATAGCCTTGCTTGAAAAAGTCTACAAAGTACATCAGTCATCATTTTCCGTCTTCTAACTTCGCACTTTGGGGGACACATCAAAATTACTCACTTTAATAGTGTCACAAGTGTCATCATTACAAGTATCACACGTGTCGCATTTTGACCATAAGTGTCACATTATTGTCCTTAAGTGTCACAAGGATTGAAAACATCATATTTCCATCTTGCCTATGTTGTGTCTCTAACGACATCACAGGGACACTTAAGACACCTTCAAAGATTGTTTTAACAAGGAGAAATCATCTCATGAGGAGTACAAAACTTTTACCATGAAGAAAACTAATTAAAATGAATTTTGGAGGGAACCTCTCCCTTACCCAATGTCAAGGAGTGCCAATTCTCCCTACCCTCCTTTGGGGCCCGTTGTAGCACCTTGTACACCCTTTTGGGGGAATGCTAGGATTTTCTGAAGGAAATTTGGGAAGCGCTCCTCTACCCACTTTCAGGGAGTGACAACGCTCCTATACCCACTATCAGGGAGTGCCAACTCCCCCTATCCTTATTTGGGGGAGCGTTGCAATGCTATGTGCACCCTTTTGGTGGAGTGCTGCCTTGTTTAAGCAAATTTTGGGTTGTTGAGGAGAAGCAGGTAAAAATCCCCCTTATCTTGGAAATCAGTTGGATTCGAATATGAGGTCAAGGTTGGATCTCAGGGAGGATCCACAATTGAAGGAGAAATATCCTCAACCTATCCCAAGAATCTCTAAGGTGGTTGGGTTTCTCCAAGATTATATAAGGAGGCCTTCTCATGGTAAAAGCATATGGCAGTTTAGAGGCATCAAAATTATGATCTCATAAGGGAGAACTACCCGTAAAGCATATTCATCATGGAACTTTTGAGAAAGGGTCTGGACAAAGAGATCTTGGTGAATTTGTTCCATATACATTATGGTTGTAAGCACTTTGGTTTGTTTTCACTAATATACATATGTGCTTGGCCTGTTTCTTTCAAGGTTGTGTTTATTCTACATGAACTTGTCTCTATTAGATAGATCTGGTTTCAAGCTAATCTTAGTAGAATAGGAAGCTTGTTCTGTCTTTTTCTTATTTGCAGGACTTATCAAGGAGCTTGGGGACCGCAGCTCAACTCAGACTGTGTGAGGACGAACATCATTAAAAAGGTACACCCTTCTTCCTCTTCTTTATACATTAGTTTATCTAGGTTTAAAAGGATGATAGTGACCAATGTTAGCACCCTTTCTGTCTTGGTTATAGGGGTCTAGTATGCAAGAGAGAATCCACTTGTCTGCAGGGGGATTTCTCTGTAATAGCATGAAGGAAAACAAATTTATAAATAATAAATGAGAAATAATAAACTGTATTATACTCAAGATAATGAAAAACATATAATGAAAATGAGATGCTCATATGAGAACCATGGGTGAGTATATATAGGATTTACCACCCAAGAGACTAAAAAAAAAACAATATGGGATAAAGTGAAAAAGTCCTCAAGTAAACTTAACTTATTGTGAAGAGAGCTAAAGTGAAGAACTAGCTAAGAAAGAACTAGATAGATACAAAACCCTATTCACACTAACAACTACATCGCAACTACAATGGACCCACTGACTACAATACATTGTACTTCACAATCAACATGAATGTAAGAACAATGGTCAGAGTGAACAACACAATGGTTGGATAACCCACTTTTAGGTTAATGGAATACCTATGTGAGAGTGGAGCACATAAATATCGATGTTGGAGCCCTTGGGGAACATTCCAAACTTTCATTACTTCATTGACATTGTATTCCTCTCTCACCATTGACACCAAGTGTATTTTGCAATGATGGAGAGTAGAGAAATTAAGTAGGGGATTGTGCAAATGAAATAGTGCACCAAATTAAATATAGTAGGTAAAGAAGACACTGATTTGTGTTTAGGAAGTTTGATTGCCTTAATTTTTGTTATGTAGTATTGATATAGAGTAAATATTTTATATATGACATTGAAATTTTGTCACGCAATATTGATATAGAGTAAAGAGTTTACATATGAAGCCTATTTTCATGACTAAATAAGGAGTAATGGCAAGTGACGACATTACTAGAAGTCAAAGTTTTAGGTATGAATTTCCATACCCACAAGCTCATAAGTGAAATTGAGAAGGTTTTGTTCTTGGAAACTCATTTGATATCCATGTATTTCAATTGTGGAGGTTAAATAGATGGACGACATGTGTTAGACAAAATGTCCAAACAAAATATGATTGCATGGAATGTTATGATTAGAGGGTATGTCTTGCATGGATTTTGTGATGACAAACTTACTCTCTCTCATGAACTGCAGAAATAAAATATATAGCATGAAAACTTTATGTTTCCAAGCGTTATCAATGCTTGTGCTGGCATGTTGAACTTAGATCAAGGAAAATCCATTTGTGATTCCATGATTAGGAATGGGTTTTAGTTAGATGCTCTATTGGGAGATGAATTTGTATACATGTATGATAATGTGGAAGTGTATAGGATGCACATGATGTGTTTGAAAAAATGTCTCAAAGAGATATTTTTACATGGAATTCCATGATTGTGGGTTATGTTAGGAATGAGCATTATGAAGAAGAAATGGAAGTTTTTGTTGTGATTAAATCAGGAGGTGTGAGGCCAGAATCTATCATTATTTCTGGTGTGCTTCCATCCTGTGCCCATCTGTTAACTTTGAATTGGGGAAATTAAATCCATTGTTATCTAATTCAAAGTGGAATTGAATCAAACTTGTTTGTCAAAAATGCTCTCTTAGACATGTATGCAAAAGGAAAGAGTATACAGGATGCCTGACATGTTTTCTAGTAAAGAGATTGTGGTTTCATGGAAAGCACTGATCTCAGGCTATGCCCAGAAACTATATTGTGATGGGGTCTGGAAACTCTTTGTTAGATGCATTTATTTGGAGTAAAACCCAAGTGAACAACATGGAATTTGATGATTTCACAGTTTTCTTAGAGAATGCACCATGAAGAGTCCTTGAACCTCTTGCATCAAGTTCAACTGGTAGGCATAAACCTCGATGTAGCTACACTCACAAACAGACCTTCAACTTGTGCTCACACAGGGGATTTGTAGCAAGGAAAAGGGATACATGCTTATATAATCAAAAGATGATTTTAAATAGGTGTGATTGTAGAGAGTGTTCTTTTAGATATCTATGTTAAGTGTAGGGATATACATAGTGTAATCCAGGTGTTTGACAAGATGTCTTAAAAATATTTGGTGCCATGGAATTCAATGGCCATGGGTTATGCTCAGGATGGGCATGGTAATCAGGCCATACAACTTCTTGTCCAAAATTAACAAGTAAACATGAAACTTGGCTAGTCCTCTTGTGAATGCCCTTCACCCATGTGTAAACTTTGTAGCTCTGTAAAAAGGAAAGGAGATCCAAAATTACATAATAAGATATGGATTTGACTTGAACGTAGTCCTATAAAATGCATTGATTGACATGTATACCAAATGTGGGATTTTAGAGAATCCAGAGAGTATTTGACAACATGCTTGACAAATATGAAGTATCATGGAACACAATGATTGTAGGATATGAAATGCATGGGAATGGTGAAATCTTGCTTACATATTTCATGATATGTTGCAAGGTTACATAAAACTGAACCATATCACCTTCATTGTTGTTCTGTCTGCATGAAGTCATGCAAGAATAGTTGGTGAAGCCCTACATTACTTTGAATAAATCAGTCAAGATCATACTATCCCACCCACAATAGATCGTTATGCATGCATGGTTGGTCTTCATGGAAATGATCGACACTTGAATGAATCTTTTGAGTTTTTCAAATTGATGCCATCCAAACCTACTCCTGGCATGTGGGAAACAAAGTGTTTATTAATTGGGTTGGTTGTCATTGATGTCAACCCTTAAAGAAAGTTTGGCAACGAATTATAGTAGCACAAAGGTTTGGGTAATGGACCCAAGTTTGTTTTATGCATAATGGTATGAGTTTTGATATATTTGCAGGTAAAACTATTCTATATGGATATTACATGTCATGTTATTTCTGGTGGTATGTGGAACGACACATACCTCCTCACGGTTAGAGATTTATGGAAATGTGAACTTGGAGAACCCTCATGAGTCATCTAGAATCCTCCAAAGGTAAAAGTAGTCAAAGTGGATACAAAATAAATTGTTTAAATAATAAAGTTAATGGAGAAATTACTAAGTGGACAAGTGGTTAGAAGTGGGTTAGCCCTAAAATAAGGAAAGTGGTTTAAGATGGTTAGAAGGTAAAAAATAAAGTAAAGTGATGAGTGTACTATAATTCAAAGTGAATACAAAAGAAATTATTTAAATAATAAAGTTAATGTAGAAATTACAAAGTTGACAAGCCGTTAGAAGTGGGTTAACCCTAAAATAAGGAAAGTCGGTTAAGATGGTTAAAAGGTAACCCCTTGAGGAAGCTACATGAAAGTACAAATAAGAGACAAGGCTCTCTCATTTTAATCACACTTGAGCATATTGAATATATACAGGTGACTAAGGTAACCAAAGGATATATAAGCCAAATTTCAAAGGGAAGGTGAAGTAAGGAAGGCCAAAATTCAAGGGAGGATAAATTATTTTGATGATGCTTTTTACGGTATGTTATTTACAGGTCATATCACCATTTTTGAAATAAATGTTTTTCTAGAATGATTCATACCGTGAAATTGGGAGGCCATTGAAGAAACATATACAAGTACCCATGATACAAATTTAATCTTGTGGGCCTTTGTATTTTTGGAGTTACACACCATGGGAAATAGGGTTTGTGGCTAGTCCTGAAACTAGTCTAAAATAGGTGTTTCAGGTAAAAACATCATAACTTATTCATAACATATCCAAATTTAGTAAGAAAAAATGTATTGGTTAGATTACAGTCTGTAGTATTCTATGTAAAATTTTCAGATCCATACAACAAATATTCTATGCGGGGCATGTCCTACAATTTCACTCTCTAGAATAAGCAAGAATTCAACAAAGTATGTCATTTTTGCTATAACTCTTTTTCTGAGAGGTTCCAAGTAGTGAAATCTAGAGGAATTTCATAAGAGACACTGAAGAACATTGTGTACCATTTTCAGATATTTATTCATTGTATATACATAGTTATGATTATTGCAAGTTAGGGTTGTTGACTTATCCAAAATTATTCATGTGAGACTAAAGTAAAGTTTGATAAAATTCTAGTATCTTGTTGTTAAATTTAAGGAAGGTTTGTAGGTATCTGATCACATACACCAAGTCTATCATAGAGTTACAAATCATATTTGTATGATGAAATTGATGAGAGATTTTGGTTGAGGTACATGTTGGGTACATGGTTGAGACATGTAGTTGGTGATTTAGAAAATACATGAGGTGTATAGTTGATGATGTTGGTACATCTTGGTGATTCATATTTTATGTGTATTTGATGCATGATTGGTGCATACTTGGTGCATGTTTGATGCACTCGTTGATGGTACAATTTTATGTACACATTGAGGTACATGTTGGTACAGGTTATTGGTATAGGTTGTTATAGGTTGAGGTATAGGTTGATGTATAGTACATGTTGGCACAGGTTGTTGGTACAGGTTGTTAGAGGTTTTTTGGTGTAGGTAGATTGGTACAAGTTTACAACAATATATCTCATAGTGATAGTGTGACAGTGGTTTCATCATTCTACTTATATTTTAGGGTGGTCAGACGGGGCAAGGATAGGTGGTTGTAGCCGGAGAACATAGGGGGTTGCAGCCTCCTTCTAGTTGTAGCCTGAGGATTGGGGAGTTGGAGCTTCCCTCAGGTTGTATCCTGTGAAACTAGGGGGTTGTAGCTAGATAATTTGGGAGTTGGAGCTTCCTTTAGGTTGTAGCGTGAGAAACTAGGGGGTTGGATCCTCCTTCTAGTTGTAGCTAGAAAATAAAGGAAGTTGGTTCTTCAAATGAATGCAATTCTTAAAAACATATAAGAAAAAGCATTCATTGGTTTTCTCCCACTTTGGGTATCCATTTAAAAGACTGGTGTACAATGTATGTGTGTGATTGCTCATTTGTTCATTTTTTATTTACTCTGTAACTATTGGATGATAATGCTACATTGATATAACACTTGCATTTTATGGTGAAAAAGGTTGGTAAATGTTCATCATCCAAAGAACTTTGGGATAAGTTACATGACATTTATTCTTCACCCATCGTAGATTCATAAAATGCCAAAGAAGATGAAGATACAAATCAAGAAAGATTGTGTTCACCATGTCAAACAGATTCAGAATATGAAGAGTACATAATCACCATAGGTATGGTTTTTTTCTTTAATTGTGAAAAAAAAATACATATTGAAATAGAATTCCATGAAGGAAATGAGACAGAAAGACTAATTGAAAAGGAGTACAATTATGAAGAAAAATTGATTAGTGATTTAGATGAACTAAGAGAAGAAAACAAGTCACTCAAGAAATAATTGATGAAACAAAAGGAAAGTGTTCACATTTTTGAAGAATCCCAACAGGTCATCGAGAACTTAAGAACTCGGCTAGAATAAGCCAGAAAGATCGAAGAAAATATTGAATATCAAAAGAAGTATTTGGAAGCCAACATAGAAGCACATAAGGAAGAAGCAGAAATGAGAGAGAAGATATCGACATATCATCTTAAGGAAATAACTAACGATCTAAACCATCTTGAGGCAAAGTTTGTTCAAGAAGAGAAAGGAGTTGAACAAGAAATAATCACATTAAAAATTTATCTTGAAGAAGCGAAAAGAATAGAAGAAATCATGAAGTCTCAGATAATGAAGAAAGAGGAATAGGTCGAGAAGCTTGAAGAAGAAGTTGTCACATTGAGAATTAAAATTGTCAATCTCAATAAGAACGTTTAAGAGATAGCAACATCCACTTCATTTATAGAGAATGAAGAGAAGCACTCTAGGTTGCTAAAAACTAAGAATGAAGAAAATAAAAAGAGTTATGTAGAAGTACTTAAAGGAGGGAATCATGGTCAACCATAATCTATGAAAATTATTGAAGATACATCTTCAAGAAGACCATCCATGTTCAGGCCAAAAAAAATCTTCAATCATGATCATGATCAGTCAAGAAAGAATTTCAGAAGGACTGCACCACAAATAAGATCATTCACTCCCAGGTATGCAAATTGCTTTTATGGTCATTGTTTTTATTGTACTAATTTTTGGACATAAGGTTGTAGATTGCAGGTATTATAAAAATGTTCAAGAAAGAAATGCCTCTGTGGCCCCACATAACATTGAATGTTACAAATGTCATAACTATGAACACATAGCTAGTGATTGTATAAGCATGATCCATACTTCCATGAAATAAAAAAATGATATAAGATATAAGAAAGTATGGATAAGAAAACACGAAGAATGGGTGAAGAAAGAACAGGTCCCAGAGATCGCAAGATTGACAGTAAAATAAGATGAAGAAAATTCTACAGAGAAAAAGAAAGATGTCAGATACCGAAAGGTTTGGAAAATAAATTAATGAAAAGAAGGACATGTAAATAAGGAACATGTTCACGAGATTGTACTTTCAGGCATTGTAGTGAAAGATGAATCCAGAGACAAAAAAAAAGAATTCATAACTCAGAGAGATGATGAATCTACTAATGAAGATGATGATGAATACACATCAAAGTAGGAATTGTTTTGAGCCATCCAAATTAGAGACTCCCAAGTAACATGAATATTAGATAGGGAGAGTATATGAGATAGCTATGACAGACCAAAGAAACATCCTTCAAGCATCTTGCAGAGTTTGAATAGAAATATCCAGAGCAGTCAATTAGCAGAAGTAAAATCAATTGTAGTAGTGAATACTTCATGATAGTGTAGGGATAAATGGGTCAACATTATGGACAGAGTGTAGTAGATTCTTGGAAAGTATGGAAATAGCATGGATTCATATATTGGTTCATAGAGTGGTTCAGAGACAAAGGAACATCATCATAATGGATGATAATTACATAGGAAATGGCTTGAACAATGCTAATGGATTAAAAATTAACGGGTATTTTTTGGACACATGCAGTGCATACAAAATTTCACATTAAAAATAGAGTAATTCTCAGAAACAACAATGAAAAAACATCCTAAGAGCTATGGAAAGGAAGACCAACAAATGTGAATCACTTCAGATTATTTGGAAGCAAATGCTACATCAAAAGAGAATATGGAAGAATGGGAAAATTTCACTCTCGTGTGGACAAATGAGTATGTTAGCACTCTATAATTTCTCAGGTTGAAGACGAAATGGGTAGAGATAAATACAAAACCACTTTGGAGTCCTGGATCTATCCCCTCCAAGACTTAGAGAGGGATATCTTTATGTGATTTAGCTTTGTTGGTTGGGAATTTTAGGCTAGTCATGATAGTACTGGATTTTTGGGTTTGTTTTGAATTGTTTTGGTTGGAACAAGAAAGATAGTCCATTGGGAAATGGAGTCAAAGAGATTTAACTAGATAAAATCAGGTTCTACAAGAAAACTTGCAGGGCAAGATAGGCACTTTTCTAGATCCTTTAGGTTTTGGTGAATGATCGGGAAGAAAAAAGGGATGGATCAGGTTATAATAAGGCAGTTAAGAATCTTGGAATTAACCTTCAGGTAGAAAACATTGATATTGATTTAAATGGGAGCAAGGTGTTTTAAAAAAAATCCTAAAATTAACTCTCCTTAAGATAATAGATAAAAGAAACACATATGAAAATAGAGAAAACATAATTACAATGAGAAAACTTCACCAACATGAATGCCACAAGAATCCTATAACTGCATAACTATTTTGATAAAGGCTCTGTGAGATGATTACAATAATGAACGCTTTTCTTTGGTAGGTTCCAACCCTTCATACTTAGAAATGTGAAGGGTTTATACATTTATTAGCATCAAATCCTATCATAAATGACCAGGCTTAAATCCATCTAAATCTAAACTAATTAGATCTAGGATTACAAATATATAGAGATTATGTGGATCTGTTCTGATTTCCAGAGTCTGATTTAATGGATGTTATTGAATATTTGTTTTCAATATCTATTTCATTGTTGGCCTCTTAATGTTGACTATGGTCATCTGTGAATGAATTTGGCAATTAAATTTGAGAGTGGTTAATGGCGGGTCAATATTTATCTATCGAGTGTCCTTATTTATAGGTGGAAGCTCACACGATACAGTGGGTGATCGAAGGGCATGTGGGAGGATGTCGTAGGTCGCGATTAGGAATATGAGATCGCAAGTTTTCTGGATATAAGGTGCAACAAGAGGTGACATGTAAGGGAATTGAAGGGACAAGTGTCAGATGATGAGAGGAGGATCAGACGTAGGAAGATGACAGGGCCTGAGGCTAGAGGATGAATGGTGGAGAGAGGTGTCTGAAATGATGCAAGTAATGAGTTGGATGGGTAACAGTAATAGGAGGAATCATTGATTGTGTGATGTGGTGATGGGTTAGTGTTGTAGTTTGAGTGGAGGATAGGTGGTGGATAGAAGGAGCGACGATATTTGGAATTGGTTAGGCAGTTATCTTGGAGGGGGGAGTAGGTGGTAAGTGGTAAGGAGTGAGGGGGGTTCGAGTTAACAGGAATTTGACATGTTATGAGGGGCCCGTACTAGGAAGATCACCAAATCGGAGACCCCCCCCCCCACCATTAAAGGAAGAAAGGTTGGGGGGTCTGATATCCTCTATAGACCATTGATCTAGGTGTGCCTAGATTAACCACTAGGAACTGTGTGCTCTTTAGCCACAAATCACCAAATATGTCAAATCATTTTCTAAACTTAGGATAAGAAAATTTTATGGTTTTTTGTTGCTCCCCTCCCTTCATTTTGTCACCAATGGATAAAAGATACATCATTATAGCTAAAATCAAAGGAATTTAATCAATCTTTAACCTAGATATCCATTTGAAGTATTGTGTATACCACTGGACCATTACCCCTGAGCACCTTATCATGAAAACATTTTCAACCTGATCCAAAAAATTCCCAAATAGATAACTAGAGAACAAATGACTATATCATAGGACCCTAACATAGGCTCCAATTGGGGATGGCAGTTCCTGATGAGGTGTCAACAATATCAGATCTTTGGATTCATAAATCAGTGCCTTATCCATTGGGCTGATTCCACAACTTATATCTTGATCTATCCTGCAACTTAGTGACTAGAAACCAACTGATTATGCATTCTGACTTTGACTGTGTTTTTGAAGTAAAAAAGAGATAAAAATAGATCACATGTTTTCCCAACAAGCTTATTTGCATACCGTAAATCTGATAATTGAAAACGAATGTTAATATGACAATCTTATTTATGTACATATATCATATTATAAACATTAGAATGCATGACCTTAATCAATATGGAATATCCAATATAACCAATCAAATATTGGATCTGGTATCTTGGCTCTTTCACTATTTTTCACCCAACTTAGAAATAGATCTGTTAATGATATGTAATAGAGATTTATAGCCTGATCTTCATTACAAGGAGCTTGATAAACTTGACAGAAAATAGAAATACTAGAAATGTATTATGTCTATGTGATGAATAATTTCTTTATATAAATAGCCACTGGATCAAGATAGACTTGGCCCATTACTGGATATTCTAACTCTGTCAATTCAACTTCATGACCAGGTATTGCACATGTTCTCTCCATGTCTTCAAACAACTCAGAACATGTTTGTATTTTATCTGGTGGGTTTTGAAATGATACTTCTACTGAACAGGACAATGCAATAGTTTGTCTGATCATATCCATATCATAACAACTTTTGAAAACATCATGAGTAAATGAAAACTAACTTTGAAAACACAAACCATCCAATGTATCATCTATTGGGTCATGTAGTGATCTAAATGGATGGAGCATTGGTTCTACTTAAAACTCATGATTTCTACTGTGATTATCAACCAGAATGTGACCAAGATTTCCTTTCACAAACTGAAATGAATTAAAGCATAAGGGAAGGGAATCAAACTAGATTAGTTCATCATCTGTTTAAGACTCTGGATTTCATATGATATTTGACAGTCAAGATGACTCAAGGGATGCTCCTATGGATCTGAAAATGGTTATGTATCATCCTTATTTTCCTCAACTGATTCATTGGAACATTACTCATCCTTTCTATTTACAATTTTCTTGCAATGTTCTCTCATGAGTGAGGCAAAACACAGGGGCAAGCATTTTTCTTTAACTTGAATTTTTTTTTCAATTTCCTCCTTTCAATCTTGCTTGGTATGCAAAGTTTGATGGCCATTTTTGTATTGTGATAACTGGGCTTATTCTCCCCCTAGAGAGAGTGTTGGTTTATTTGAAAAATTATCCTTAATCTCAAACATATAATCATCATCCTAATGATCGTATCATGGAAAATCATCTATATATGCAAGGTCATCAACATGCACATCATCTAGGGAGATTTTTCCACCACCATCTGATTTTGAGCTTCATCTTTGGTTATTCATGGATTGAGTACATGAAATAATCATTAGGTGTTTTAGGATACCAAGATTGAGCTACAAAATGCTTGGATACATGGATCCTTGTCTTCTACTAATCTTCATCTTTTCTACTAATCTTCTACATCATCTCTTGTACAGTGTTTCCAGAACATCTAGTTTCACTTCTGAAGATGTCATATGTTCCTTTTCTATTTTATCCTTCATCATTGCTTTTAACTTTTCCTTTTTGTTCAGCAGGTTAGCTTCCACATCAACTTCAATCCTTTTTATTTCTTCAATGGTTGTGTTGGAGTCACCTTTGTTTCTTTAGCCTGTTTTAAAATTTCATATTTTAATGTTTGAAATCGAAAGTTGGTTTTCATATTTTCCTTTATTTTTTTCCAAAATCTCAGAAGTCTCATCATGTGAACAACGACAGTTATCATACTCTTAAGGCAAGATTTATTTTCTAATCTTTAAACGAGTCTCTAATTTTTAACCTCGGGATGTCGCCTGTCGGAAGTTATAGATCACATAGTTTACAAGTCCCGAGGGGTGAAACAATGAACTAGCTTTAAAAAGTTTACCCAGATCATTACCAAGACTAAAAATTCTCTAAATCACAGTTAAGCGTCATCAGGATTTTGTGTCTCAGCGTTTTCTATCTCCAAAAGTATTACCATCGTAACCCCGATAGTTGAAACCGCGAGATTTTTGTTAAAGTAACCCGAGTTAATGTTAAAGGTAAAAGGTTTAGCCGCGGTTAAGCTCTGTCAGGATTTCGCAACTCAACGCGTTTTCCCTCAAAATTTATACCTTCGAAACCCCGAGTCATGAAGTCGTGATGTAGATAGAGACATAATTAATTAAACACTTAATCCGGTTTTATCCTCCAATTTAATTAAATCATATCATCACAATCTCGCGATTTCGCAACTCGGCATACGAGCCTCCCGGAAGCTATACCTTCAAAGCTCTGAGTCACGATATAAATAACCATGTAATTAATTAAACACCTAATCATGGTTACATTTTTTATTAACCAAAGCTAATTATCGCAATCTCGGGTCTTAGAGGTTCAAAGGGTTAAAGAGAAAGCTCCTAACGAGGCAAGTGACGAAAGATTAATTAACATTTAAAAAAGGTCTGATTAATTAAGCTAAGCTAGCATTTCCAGTGTTTTAATATATGCACAGTCTCGGAGGAAATTTTAAAATTTCCTTGTGCCAACTTGCATTACGAACTATCAAAATCTAGAACATTAATTGGAAATGAGGCGAATCGACAAGTAAGGATTTGGTTTTTATTGCTAAACTTAAGAGCGATTTGACCGTTCTATTCCTAAGGACGACCTAGTTTTAAATGGTCGAAGGCATGAATCTTTTATTTGTTGTCACAAATTTCATTTCTATTCTATGCAGAGAAAACCTTTCTAGAGTGAACTAATTTTTGTATGTATACATATTGTTATCGCAGGAGAGCTAAAGTAGAATCCCCCGCCATGGCCCCATGAAAAGCATCTAAAGCCACTGTTGAGGTTTTAGGACAAGGTTCAGACAACATTTCTGATACTTCACCTCGAAGTGTTGAATTTGTTAGGACCTCGTCATATATTTCTAAGGTTCTACAGTTTGAATTGGTAGATGTTTCGGATGATTCCAATGGAAATAAAAAATACGACCTGATCACCAGGCTCAAATTCATAAAGTAGCAGCTAGGCCACGTCTGCTCCCTTATTATGATATGGTCCAGTGGGCATTAGACCATGTAGATATACCAACTACAATCATCATCAATGAGCAGAAGGTCACCATTGGGACTTTCAGACCCAAACAATTGTAGGCTATGTACAAGATACCAGCCGTGTCGAACTTTGTTTACAATGCCAAATTCCTGGAGAATTTTAAACAGAAGGAATGTGTGCAATATGACAAGACTATGTCTGGTTTAATCAAAGATTGGCTTTCGCGCCCTACGAAGTTCAGAGCGGACAGTAATGGTATATATTCAATAGCTTCTTTGGAACCACAGTTCAAATATATCGCTATGATGACCTGCAGGTTATATGGAAGAGAGGACACCACACATTGTTTCCTTCAGTGGGTGCCTCTAATTCATTCAGTCACCGAAGGTTGTTCCTTCGACTAGGCTAAACTGTTTTCTAATAGTTTGACCAGTTGGGTAATAGAGTATTGAGCATAGAAGGAAAGTAGAAAGATTGCTTCATTCTTTATGTTCGCATATATCATGGACGCCGTGTGTTTTCTGACACCTTTTCCCTTGATGAGTTGGAGCTGGACTCCATCAGAGGCTGAGCCCATCCACATCTACCATTCAAAGCTGTGGGAAGAAAAAGCCTTAGATTTTGTGTATGAAATCTTTAACTGGGTGATGGTATCACTTCATGTCACTATCTTCGGTGAGCCACCACCCAGGATCTCAGACAGTATCATGGTAAATCTGAGCAGTATAGCCGACTGGTACGTGGAAGCAGAGTTTTCATATCTCAGGGTTTTCGATGCTTTTGTTCCTCTAAATGCCTTGCCTTTATTCATACCCAATAGGCTGGATTGCCATGAGGTTTCTAGGCAAACCGTAATTGGTGGCGTAAGCAAGGAGCTTAAGGTATATTCTAAGAAGGTATGGCCACCTTTTCCTATTCATATCCATTCCTATTCTTTGTTATATTTTGGGCATGCTAAATATGAGGCAGCAGCCTTGGAAGACCTGAAATTGGTTCATCTTGAATACAAGAAGCACGATCCACATAGGGTCGTAAGTAACCACTTAGCCAATTGCAGGATTAAAAGGTTTGAGCATGAAAATTTGCCCTCGAATGACATTTTACGAGGCACGAGATCTTATGCCGAGGTTTTGGCTCGGATACAAGCCCTGGCTCCTAAAGAAAGGGATGATGTTTTAAAATTCCAAGAACATTGACGGAGTTGTCTTCCCCCAGTATTGCGGGGTGAAAATCCAATAGCAGTAGAGGTGCAACAAAAAGAAGCTGAAGGCTCAAAAGATTCAACACCCAGAAAAGAATAACACCAGGATGAGGAGGAGCAAACTAAGAGTCCGAAAACAGAAATAAAAACTCTCGATTCACTGAAAGAGCAGACTTCAGTTACCACTCCAGGCCAGTCAGCTAAGAAAATCAAATATCCCATCATCTCCATTACTCCCTTACAGTCAACTCAAGGGGACATAGATGTAGGGTGGATTTTCAATGAAGAATTGAGACTTATAAGGATGGAAGAGCTCCCTCCTAATGAGTTCTTTTTTGATAAAAAGAGAAAATTTGTGGTAAAAGGAGAATTCTATCAAGAAGAGGGATCAACGACCAAGAAGTTCAAGGTGTTAACCTACAGGAAAGATAAGAAGAAAGAAGAGTTTGTGACAGAAATAGCCAGGACATTGAATATATACCATTACTGTCCGCCCTGAACTTCATAGGGTGTGAAACCCAATCTTTGATTAAATAAGACATAGTATTGTCGTATTGCACACATTCCTTCTATTTAAAATTCTCCAAGAATTCGACATTGTAAACAAAGTCTGACACGGCTGGTAACTTGTACATAGCCTGCAATTGTTCGGGTCTTAAAGTCCCAATGGTGACCTTCTGCTCATTGATGATGGTTTTGGTTGGTATATCTACATGGTCTAATGCCCACTGGACCATATCGTAATAAGGGAGTAGACGTGGCCTAACTTCTACTTTATGTATTTGAGCCTGGATGACGATCTTATACTTGGTGATCAGGTTGTCTTTTTCATTTCCATTGGAATCATCTGAAACATCTACCAATTCAAACTATAGAACCTCAGAAATATATGACCAGGTCCTAAAAGAGTCAACACTTCGAGGTGAAGTATCAAAAACGTTGTCTGAACCTTGTCCTGAAACCTCAACAATGGCTTTAGATTCTTTTCGCAGGGCCATGGTGGGGGATTCTACTTTAGCTCTCCTGCGATAACAATATGTATACATATAGAAATTAGTTCTCTCTATAAAGGTTTTCTCTACATAGAATAGAAATGAAATTTGTGACAACAAATAAAAGATTCATGCCTTCGACGATTTAAAACTAGGTCGTCCTTAGGAACAGAACAGTCAAATCGTTCTTAATTTTAGCAATAAAAAGCAAATCCTTACTTGTCGATTTGCCTCGTTTCCAATTAATGTTCTAGATTTTGACAGTTCGTAATGCAAGTTGGCGCAAGAAAAGTTTAAAATTTTCTCGGAGGCTGTGCATATATTAAAACACTGGAAATGTTGGCTTAGCTTAATTAATCAGACCTTTTTTAAATGTTAATTAATCTTTCAGCACTCACCTCGTTGGGAGCTTTCTCTTTAACCCTTTGAACCTCTAGGACCCGAGATTGCGATAATTAGCTTTGGTTAATAAAAAATGTAACCATGATTAGGCATTTAATTAATTACGTGGTTATTTATATTGCAACTCGGAGCTTTGAAGGTATAGCTTTCGGGAGGCTCATATGTCGAGTTACGAAATCACGAGATCGCGATGATATGATTTAATTAAATAGGAGGATAAAACCAGATTAAGTGTTTAATTAATTACGTTTCTATCTACATCGCGACTTCGTGAATTGGGGTTTCGAAGGTATAGCTTTTGAGGGAAAACACGCTGAGTTGCAAAATCCCGATAGAGCTTAACCGCGGCTAAACCTTTTACCTTTAACATTAACTCGGGTTACTTTAACAAAAATTGCGTGGTTTCGGCTATCAAGGTTATGACAGTAATACTTTTGGAGCTAGAAAATGCCGAGACACGAAATCCCGATGACGCTTAATTGTGGTTTAGAGCATTTTTACTCTCGGTAATGATCTGGGTAAACTTTTTAAAGCTAGTTCGTTGTTTCTCCCCTCGGGACTTGTAAACTATGTGATCTATAACTTTCGACAGGCGACATCCCAAGGTTAAAAAGTAGAGAATCATTTAAAGATTAAAAAATAAATCTTTCCTCAAGAGTACGATAACCATCGTTGTTCACGCGATGAGACTTCTGAGATTTTGGAAAAAATAAAGGAAAATATGAAAACTGGATTTCTATTTCAAACATTAAAATATGAAATTTTAAAATAGGCTAAAGAAACAAAGGCGTCTCCAACATAGGCTCCAACTAGGGATCTCATTTTCCTGCGAGACGGGAAGAACATTAGACCACATGCCTATATTGGGTAAATGGAGTCAATGGCTTTAATCCGACAAAAATGTTCCCTAGAACAGGATACCGAAAGGGAAAAGGACTTTGTTTTTTACTTTTGAAAAGCTTTTCAAAAATCAGATACTCTTTTTTTTTTTAAACTCAGTTGTAGTCCCCTTCATGACTTTCTCCTTCCCATTACTGAATTTAGGTCTACATTAAAACAATCAAAACAATTCTAGGAGACCCAACAAATCTTGTGGCTATCGGCTTGCATCAAAAGAAGAAAAATATATGTTTTTAATCAGGAAGCCCTGTCTGAACTTGGGATGTAGATCAGGTTTTAAAAAGAATTGATTACCAGAGTAGAGTAATATTCATGTATAACAGCCTTACAGATATCTCAGATATTGGTTCACTGCCAGGGAGCCTATTCAGTACCTCGATGAAGTTATCTGGCCCTTTTTACTGAATTTCCTTTCACCACTTCGGAATATATTTATGCATTTAAATGCTGAGATGAGGGAAATAATTTCTGAATTTCCTTTCATCGTCTTTTGGACTAGATGGGGGCAATCATTTCTGAATTTACTTTCACCACCTGTCTTATAATTTGCTGTTTTAGAGCACAAAGATGGGGGCAATCAGTTTGTATGAGGGATGATATCTATGTAATATTTTGCATTATATGTTTGTCAACTTACTTTGATTACTCGGTACCAACTTTTCCTTAACTTTCACAACACCTTCGTTCGTAGGGAGAAAGGGAAAAATTAATTTTTTGGGGTGTTCTATTTGAGCAAGCCTCAATCCTCTGAAATTGTTGAAAAACCTAGAAAAGTCAGGATCACTTAAGCATCACTTTGTTTAGCAAGGGACCGAGGAGTTATGAAGACTAGCTTACTTTTCACAATCTGCTTTGAAGTTTTCGAGGTTAAAATGAAATCTCTTCCCCTTACGTATGCGAAACT
Source organism: Picea glauca (assembly GCA_000966675.3). Taxonomy (NCBI): domain Eukaryota; kingdom Viridiplantae; phylum Streptophyta; class Pinopsida; order Pinales; family Pinaceae; genus Picea; species Picea glauca. The sequence continues at coordinate 750,036 of JZKD02S0175807.1, forward strand.
GGAAAGATGTTGGATTTTCAAAGGCAAACCAGAAAACAGAAAAGGGTGATAGATGGAGATCTATAAACTGAAAAACAAAGGTCAAAAAATCAAAACTGACTCTTGAAAATCTTTTTTGGGGGCACTTTACTTTGAGTGACTTGTTTATTTCATCTCATTCTTTCATAAACGATTAACCATGGAAATGTTATTTTATTTATTAGTTTAGATGATGTTGTTGTATCTTATGAGATTATCTTGGTTTTATTTGATAGCTCTTCAGAACAAGTCTTTTAGGAAATCTCACCTTTACCTTACCGTTTCATTTTCTTTCCAAAATATCAAAAAATCTTTTTTATCACATCTTTAAGCCAATTGATTTTTTGATACATGACTTTCTATGTACCTCTTCTACTCATTTTGTTTGTAGCTAGAAACCTGTAAAAAAGGAAAATATGAATGTTATCGAGGCTTATTGAAGGTGTCAACAATTTACGAAAGGAAAAGAAAATCAAAATAGCAATGCATAATATATATATATATATATATATATATATATATATATATATGAAAAATTCTATATATACANTCTTTTTTTTTTTTTTTTTAGGCGACTACTTATGTCATGTAATGCTTCAGGTAACGCCCATTGACAAGGGCATTGAGGATTTAACCATATAGATTTTCTAGTAGGAAATAAATTTTTTCTTCGAGAGTTGAGACTCTAAATGGCCCATACCAGAGGTGATCGAATTTACCATGTTTTGTTGTTTCTTCCCTCCTTGCATCCCACCTTAAAACTAAATCACCTGGGAGGAAATCTCTATCCTTTTCCCTACAGTCGAATAATGCCTTCATGTAAACTTGATACTTCTGCAACCTTTCATCTACTTCGACCCTGTGTTGTTGAACCTCGATTAGCTGGTTTATCCTCCTGGTGACATGATTAGGTTCTTCTTTCTGGTCTTGCCACAATTTCATCACGGGGAGTGCTAAATTTATAGGTAACACCACAATTGTCCCATATACCATCTGAAAAGGGGAAATGCCGATAGACTTTTTAGTGCCTATGCGATTTTCCCACAAGGCATACTTTAAATGCACATGCCAAGACTTTTTTTTTTCATCCAACACTTTCTTAATTATATTGATCAAGTTCTTGTTAGATGACTCAGGCAGTCCATTTCCTTGGGGGTAGTATGTTGTAGAATGGCTAAGAATGATATTATACTTTTGGCAGAAGCTGATCATAGCCATAGATTTGAAATCCTAGGCATTATCTATGACTATCTTTCGGGGGCAGCCGAATCTTGATAAGATATTGTCTTCTAAGAAATCTATTACCACTGAGTCAGTTGCCCTTTTGGTTGGAATAGCTTCCACCCATTTAGTAAAGTAGTCTATGACAGTTAAGATTCACCTGTGTTGGGCACTAGAATGTGGATTAATCTCTCCTATAAAATATAGCCCCCATTGTTGAAAAGGGGCTTCAGTTTTGACCTGAACTAAAGGTAGCACTGGGAGTTTTTGTTTGCCCACAAATAGCTGACAAGGGTTACAGGCTCAGACCTTGGCGTTAATGTATGAGAAAATTTTTGGCCAGTAATACCCAGCCCTCAAAATTTTGTAAGTTGTGGCCCTCCAAGCGTGATTTCCTCCACACACTCCTTCATGAAATTCACTTATAACCCTTTCTATTTTCGATTCGACTAAGAAGATCAACAAGAAACCGAGTGGGTCTTTCCAATATAGTTGATTTTCAACAATAAAATACTTAACCGCATGAAGCTTTAAAGTCCTGGCTTTTGATGGTGATAGTTCACTTGGGCATTTTAGAGTCAGAAGGTAGGATACTATGTTTCTGTACCATTCTGACGATACAAACTTCTCCTCAATCTTAATTGCACTTGTTCATTCATCAAGTTCATTTATGTTCATGTCTTCCTCACCTTCCTGTAGGCAGTTTATATCCAGAGCTATGAGATTTGATTCAACCAAAAGTTTGGCTAAGCCTTGTCCCTTTATCAATTTAGTAGGTTTGATTTCTAGGTCAAATTCTTGAATCTTGGCAAGCCATCATCCTCTTTTCTTATTGCTGTCTGGTTGTACCAAAATATATTTCACAGAACTTGTAGGTACGTACGTGATTATCTTGGAGTGCAATACATATGTTCTAAATGCCTTCAGTGCTTTTACCATGGAGTACGCTTTTTTTTCTATTATATCATATTTACGTTCTACGTCTCTGAGGCTCTTGCTAAAAAAGGTGATCGGTTGTTTGAAAACCTCTTCATTTTTCTGGAGGAGCATCGCAACAATCGTGTGTTCGGAGGCAAACGAGAAAATAAGATTTTTTTTTAGATAATCGAGACTTGCCAATACAGGTGCCTCAGCTATGACTTTCTTAATGTGTGCGAACAATGCTTTGGCCTTTGTTGTCCACTTTACTTCGCTGTTCTTTTTCAGCATATCTGTGATCAATTTTACAATTTCAGCGAAATTTGGGATAAATCTTCGTAAAAAAAAATAAAAATCCTAAGAAAGATTGAATTTCTTTTACATTTCTAGGAATGTTTATAGTGTCTATCGCTTCAACCCTCTTAGGATCAATCTTGATTCCATCCTTAGATACAATATGACCCAAAATTTTACCTTCTTGCATGGTGAAGTGTGATTTCTTGGGATTTAAGGACAGACCAAACCTGCGACATTTTTTGAATGTTTGTTTAAGATGTACCAAAAACAGTTAAATCATCGAGATAGATGACTACAAACTTATCCCTCTCTCCAACAAAAGTAATGTCCATAACGCATTGGAATGTGGCTCCTGCATTCATCAAACCGAAAGGCATTTTATCATACATGAACGTACCCCAAGGGGTAGTAAAAGTTGTTTTCTCTTTATCTTGTTCATTCATGGAAATTTTATTATATCCAAAGAAACTGTCAATCATAGACATTATGTTCACCTCAACTACCCTTTCTAGCATGTGATCCATTTTAGGAAGCAAATAGTTGTCTTTTAGAGAGGACTTATTTAGATTTCTGAAATCCACGCATAGTCTAATTTCCCCACTCTTTTTTCTGACCGGGACCAGGTTTGCCACCCAATCGGAATATCTCAGAGGTATTATAATTTTCGCCTCTAAAAGCTTCTTCACTTATCTCTCAACCACAAGCAATAAAATTAGGTTGATCTACCTAAGATTTTGTCTAAAAGGTTTGACCCTAGGATTTAGAGGTATATTGTGATCGATCATGGTAGTGTCGTAGGTTCTTAACTCATCATAAGACTAGGCAAAAATGTCTTTAAATTGTTTGAGTAGGTCCTTATACTTGCCTTTTATTTTAGGGGGGAGGAGTTTAGATATTTTAACCATCCTGGAATCTTCTTTGGTTCCTATGTCACAGTCCTCAACCTCTTCTAGTTGGGGTTTTAAGGTGGATTTTACAGGTATGTCGTTTTGATCAAACATTCTTTCCAAAGGGATCATTCCTTTCGGAATCTGGTTGTTTTTTAGGACCAGCATGTGATGATTTGCGATTTTGTCTTGGAAAGCTTGAGGGTCCTCTCCTTCTTGCATGATCCATATATGGTCATTTTGATTTTCTTGATCTACGTGAGTTTCAGAAAATTCACCTACTGCTTCAAGAAACTTCTTAATTTGTTCATCATCCTCAAAAACCTGCCAGTGTTGAATATTATCCGGTATAGTTGGTTTGTGTCTTATCTCTATGTGATACTTCAATTTAAAGGTTGTAGGAGGAGTGAAAGTTGAAGATTCTTTAGCTAATTCATTAGCTTGTAAGTTTTTTGTGCGTGGGATGAAGTGGACATTCACAGACGAGAAATTTTTTTCCATTAGATCCCAGGCACAATTTATGTATGATCTTAATCTGGGATGCTTGGCTTGGTATTGCCAATTTATTTGTTTGACTATCAACTCCACATCTCTGTATACCTCGAGGTTTTTTTATTTTTAGCTTCTTGGCAGCCTCTAATCCTAAGACCAAGGCTTTGTATTCACATACATTGTTAGTACAATATATATCCCATTGTAGTCTGTAATAAAAAGGGACAACAAACCTTTCTTCAGGTGCCATAAAAAGCACTCCTGCACCTGCCCCTTCGTAAGACAAGGCACCGTCAAAAAACATTTTCTAGATACCAGTGCTACACATATATTCGGTCATGTAACCAGAATATTCATGTTCTATATCGTTTTCCTCTGTGCAACCATCTAAACCATCGTCAAAAGATAAGATACAATTTCCTAAATCTTGATCTGCAATGTAAATAGGGAAATTGTTCAGATTTTGAGGGTCTCTTACTGTATATGCTAACCTCGTCTCCCTGTACAACCGAGTAAATTGTCCACCAAACATAGGAATCGTGGCATACATCATATCCAGTTGAAGAGAACCCCCCATCTTGGCTCCCCGTGACCTAGACAACAATTTCATATTTTGGGGGAATATCAGCAATGACCACATCCATCAATATGCTCTTAACTGGGACCTGTGCCAGGGTAACTACTAAATCCTTTATCATTCCCATACACTTAAATTTTCTTGAATCAAATGAGTAAATATCTATGTAAGTTCTAGTGATCTGGAGACCCAATTTGTCCATAATAATTTTAGGCATCACGTTATGTGAGGCTCCGGAGTCTAACATGCAATTATGTAGCAGTTGATCGTATACATTTAAGGTGATATAAAAGGGAGCAACAATGTCTTTGGCTCCTTCAAAATGTGGACCAAAAGTGATTTTGGGCTTATCATCTTCTAGGTTCAAAACATCAGATTGGCTTTCTAGCTCTGAAATGCCTATCACTTTGGTAATTTGCTTTCGGTAAACTGGGTTTTTCAGTAACTCTACCAGAGGAATTGGTATCTTAATTTTATTTATCTCATTTTTGAAACTAAAAAGTCTGCTCACCTTGTCTGTTTCTCAAGTTGGGACTTCTAAATCCTTCTTTTCCAACTTATTTGTCTAGACTACCTTATTACTCATGATCTTGGTTAAAGGTGTATTTGTATTAGCTGCTTCAATTTCCTGTGTCTTAGTCTCAACCTTTTCTACTTCGGGTTCTTGTGTGTTTACTACTTTCACTTTGTTGTTAGGTAACATGGTTTCTTCTGGGGTAGGCTCATAAGTTTGACCTCTTGGGAGAATTTTCTTAGGTTGAGTAGTTAAAATAGGCTTACCCTTAGATCTCAAGTTATACCTAGGTTGGAAATCGACCATTATCATACTGTAACTACAAAGGTCAGTATAATCTATTTCTTCCCCCTCAATAGACGATTGTTGAGTGTTTAGAGATTTTTCATAATCCTCTTTAGTCAGATAAGGTTATGTGCAGTCATCACCCAAGTTTGTGACATCATCATTTGAATCTCTGAAATCTTGGAGATCATTCGCTCCTATAAAATTTTCATTCTTTAGGGGAGTTTGTCTTTTCTGATCTTCATTTTTTATCTGTCTTTGCTGATTTGGGGGATTGGGATTCTTCCTAAAATCCTTTTTGGCGAAAGAATCGGCTTTGGCTTGTTCTAGCTCCATTTTGGATATCTTATTAGATAGTTCCTTAATTACCCTGGCCATATCGTCTACTTTGTCATCTGTGTATCTATTAGACCCTGACGACCCTGCTTGTTCTCTCAAGTGTCTGGTTTCTTGGTTTCCCGCTTCTACTTTAGCTTTTAACTTACTAGAATCCATCATATTTGACTCAATTTCTACAGCATCATCTTACATTCAGTTTAGAGTAGCTCCCCTTCTTTCTCGTAAAAGAAGTACAAAATCTGGTTTGAAAGCTCCCGCGAAAGTTACTTTGGCTGCGGGTTCGGATGGTTTAACCTTGGCTGGGATTTTGTTATACATCTTGTTGAATCTTTGAATAAAATCCATAACTGTTTCTGAATTCTTTTTTCTTAAAGACCCAAACTCGGTTAAATAGTATAGGTGGTCCTTTCTTTCACCCCATTGCCTAAGGAAAGCATCTTCCAAGGCATCATAGGACAAGATAGATCCTGCAGGTAGAATCCGAAACCAAGTTCAGACCTGACCTTCGAAGGTTTGGATGAAAAACATCGAATATAAATCTTCATGTTCGAGACCTAGGATGTCTGTGAATTGATCAAAGAAATTTATGTGTTCGGCTGCGGTCAGATATCCTTCCCTAGTGAATTTTGGAATTTTTTTTATATAATTTTCGGGAAGGTCGTGCAACGAAATGGGCAATACTAAAAGAGCGTATCTTGCTGCCACTTTAGAAAACACTCTGGGAGGGGGGGCATGCCCTTGGCCTCCAGCTCCTCCCCCAGGAGCACGTCCACCTCCTCCTCCGACAACCCCTCCACCTCCTCCTTCGGCGGATGCCATCGTTATTAGTGGAAAGTTGTAAAGGGGGTTTTGGAATATTAAGAGGGAATCTTTACTTTTTTCGCAGGGTGAAAAATCTAAGGATGATTGGTAAGGGATGCGAGGGCTTGGTTCTTCGGACTTGCAAGAGATGTAGTCAGGGGAACCAATGGGTGTGGAAACTGGATGTGTGAAATATTCTTCAGGACTGTGTGGGGTCGCTAAATTCAACTAAAGAGTCGACGATATATCGACAACAAATAAATTTTCTACAGGACTTTTTCCTTTGTGTACTACAGAGGTTATCGGATAGGTTTCATTTTTGACCTCAAAGAAGTTTGATGTTAGATCCTTAGTGTCGAAAATATGGTTGCGTGAAGTTGAAGGTTCAAAATAACTCTTGGTTTTTAGTTGTGGGTATTTAAGCTGATAGACCGCAGGGGTCGGCTTAAGAGAGCCTCTCCCCTTTAAAATATTTTCAGGATCGGTAACGGGTGTGGTATGTTTACCATCCATGTTTTGCCTAGTATTCCTTTGTCCTGATGCTAGCTTATTAATCTTGGAGTCACCAAGTGAAATATTGGAAAGCCTTTAAAAGGTGTGGACTATTTGTTCACTATCAAAGGGTGGCACTTTCAATGAAAAATGTTGTTTTCCCAGGGAAAACAATTTCGTAACTTTGGTCCCTGGAAACAGTGACAAAAATATGTTGTTCCAGATTCTGTACTTAAGGCTTAGAAGTACAGTGTCTAGGCATCCGAAAGTGAGTAAGGGGTAGAGAAGGAAGAAATGTCAACCTTTAGCAAGGGAAGCTAGGGTTGATTTCTAGGTTTTTGTCTAGCTTCCAACTATTCCTGGATGTTTATGTCCCTTTCAAATTCTACCCATGAACGTTCCAGTTTGACGCAGGTAGTGGTTGTTTTAAGAATAGTATAAAAAAAAATCAAGGAAATATGTGTTTGATCTGATAGTCTGGGTTCAATATTAGGCTGTCTTGTCATAGGGACATAAACATCTAGGAATAGTTGGAAGCTAGACAACAACCTAGAAATCAACCCTATCTTCCCTTGCCGAAGGTTGAAATTTCTTTCTTCTCTACCCCTTACTCACTTTCGGATGCCTAGACACTATACTTCTAAGCTTTAAGTACAGACTCTGGAACAATAGGTTGCATTGTTATTTTCTCTTAATTGGAATTCCATCTGAGGATTGAAGGCATCTATGAAATGTAAGTGAGCTAATCCTAGGGGTATCCTTATATCAACAGGCATTGAATGATACAACTTATTGAACCTAGCTGAAAAATGTTGCACTGTCTCCCTAGAATGTCTTTTCAAGTGGTCATAATCTTCTAGGATGAGAAAGACATTTCCCATTATCACCCATCTATCTAGGAAAACTTGTGTAAATTGATGAAAATTTCTAATTCTTAAATATGGAAAATTATTAAACCAATTTTTAACTTTACCTTGCAATGATAGGGAAAACATCCTGATACAGACATCATCTTCTTCCACCTCAAACAGATCAAGAAAATACTCAATATTTTGAATGTGTTTTTTGGCAGTGATCTTCTCATTTTCTCCATCAAACGTAGGAAGATTATTGCTATAATTTGCAGGGAAGTCATGGAGAATAGGAGGTAAAACCAGAGGCTTGTATCTGTCTAGGATTTTTGCAGGTATAGGAGGTAAAGCAAGGGGCTTATATATATCTTTAATTTTAACAAGAATGGGAGATAAAGCATGAGGCTTATGTCTAACTAGACTTTCTACAGGTGTTGGAGTGAGTACCAAAGCTATAGGGATTGGCTCAATCCTTTGAAGCTCTTTAGGTTTAGACTGATCACTGTGAATTTCGACAATAAACTCTTGACCAAGATCATGATAAGAGAGGAAGTAATTACAGATAAAGAAAAAAAATGTCTTGAACACACTTTGAGCTTGAATACTTGATCTTTCCAGATTGCTTTGTCATGTTTTAGGTTCTTCCTCCAGTGGAGTATTCGAATTGGAACTGATCTAGAGATTGGAGTCACCAGGTGAATGATCTCAACCTTCTTGCTTCTGATCACTATCCACCATCAATAATCATATCTAGAACTTGCTATGCTTGGATAACCCAAAATCTCGTTCCCCAGTATGGTATCCATTATGTTAGCACTCTGTAATTTCTCAGAATGAAGAAGAAATGGGCAGAGGTAACTACAAGCCCACTTTGGAGTCCTATATCTAGCCCTCCAAAACTCAGAGAGGGATCTCTCTATGTGATTTAGCTTTATTGGTTGGGAATTTTAGGCTAGTTATGATAATACCATATTTTTTGGTTTTTTTTTAATTGTTTTGGTTGGAACATGAAAGATAGGTCATTGGGAAATGGAGTCAAAGAAATTTCACTCGATCAAAGCAGGTTATACAAGACAAATTACAAGGAAATATAGGCACTTTGTTGGATCCTTTAAGTTTTGGTGAATGATCAGAAAGAAAATAGGGATGGATCAAGTTATAAAAGGGAAGTTAAGAATCCTAGAATTAACCTTCAGGTAGAAAACATTGATATTGATTTAACTGGGAATAGGGTGTTTTAAAACAAATCCCGAACTTAAATCTGTTTAAGAAAATAGAGAAAAGAAACATGTATGAAAATAGAGCACACATAATTACAATGAGAAAACTTCACCAACATGAATGTCACAAGAATCCTGTAACTGTATTACTTTTTTGATAAAGTCTCTGTGAGTTGATTAAAATAATGAACACTTTTCTTCAATAGGTTCCAACCCTTCATACTTCAAAATGTGAATTATTTATACATTTATTACCATCGAATCCTGTCATAAATGAGCATGCTTAAATCTATCTAAATCTAAACTAATTAGATCTAGGATTACAAATATACAGAGATTATGTGGATCTGTTTGGATTTCCAGAGTCTAATTTAATGGAGTTTGTTGAAGATTTTTTTTCAATATCTACTGCGTTGTTGGCCCCTTGATGTTGACTATGATCATATGTGAATGAATCTAAAAATTAAATTCAAGAATGGTTAATGGAGGACTTATATTTAGCTATCAGATGTCCTTATTTCTAGGTGGAATCTCACACGATATAGTGAGTGATTGAAGGCCATGTGGGAGTATGTGGTAGGTCATGATTAGAAATATGAGATCACAATGTTTCGGGAGATGATGTGCAATGAGAGGTGACATGTAAGGGAATTGAAGGGATAGGTGTTGGATGATGAGAGTAGGATCAGACGTGGGAAGATAACAGGTCTTGAGGTTGGAGGATGAATGGTGGAGAGAGGTGTTTGACATGATGTAGGTGATTAGTTGGATGAGGAACTATCATGGGAGGTAGCATTGATTGTGTGACATGGTGATGGGGTAGGGTTGTAGTGTGAGTGGAGGATAGGTGGTGGATAGAGGGAGCGATGGTATTGGGAAGTGGTTTGTAGGTTAGCTCGAAGGGGGGGTAGGCAGTAAGAGGTAAGGAGTGAGGGGGGTCTAATTTAATAGGAATTTGACACGTTGTGAGGGGCCTGCGTTGGGAAAACCACCAACTCGTACCACCCTCCACTGTTAAAGGAAGAAAGGTCGGTGGGGGGTCTGATATCCTCTGCAAACCATTGATCTGGGTGTGCCTAGATAAACCACTAGGACTACATGCTCTTTAGCCAGAATGCGCCAGAGTTGTCAAACCATTTTCGAACTTAGGATAAGAACATTTTATGGGTTTTTTATTCTCCCCTTCCTTCATTTTGTCACCAAGGGGTCAAAAATACATCATTCTAGCTCAAATCAAAGGAATTTAATCAATCTTTAACCTAGTTATCCATTTGAAGTATTGTGTATACCATTGGACCATTACCCCTGAGCACCTTATCATGAAAACATTTTCAACCTGGTCAAAAAAATTCCCAAATAGATAACTGGAGAACAAATGACTATATCATAGGACCCTAACATAGCACTTGTTGGTTACTCAAGTACAAAGAAAGAATGCAAGTGTTACAACTAGAGGTTGAACAAAGTTGTGGAAAGCATCAATGTAACAATTGATGAAACATGTGGAAAATAATTAAAGGAATAAGAAAATGAATCAATGGAAAAAATTTACGAAGAAGAAGTAGAAGATGAAGAAGAAGTCTACATCAAAAAACCAGAAGTATTTTAGTTGTCAGAGAATGCAGATTGCGTGTGAAAATTGAAGAAGGCCTTGTATGGTCTAAAACAAGCTCTTAGAGCATGGTACTCTAGACTAGATAAATATCTACAATAGGGAGGGTTCAAAAAAGGATGTGCAGACAATAAACTCTACATCAAGGTAACTCAAGATATTATTTTATTAATTGAAGTTTATGTTGATGATATTATTTTTGGAAGCAATGATGAGAAGTTATGCCATAAATTTGTAAAAGGATATGCAGAATGAATTTAAAGTGTCATTACTCGGAGAACTATCCTTCTTTATGGGTCATCAGATACGTTAAAGCAACCAAGGAATTTTTATTTCTCAAACTAAGTATATCATATAAATGCTAAAGAGGTTTGGAATGGAAGATTGCAAACTAGTTACCACTCCTATGAAAACCAATTTCAAGTTGAGAAAAGATGATGATTCAAGGTATATAGACCAGACGAAATACAAGTCAATGCTTGGTATCTTACTATATGTGAAAGAATCCAGACCAGATGTAATGCAGGAAATTGGACATGGGGCATGATTTCAAGCAGCACCAAAGGAATCACATGTCATAGCAGTGAAGAGGGTTTTTAGATATCTTGAAGGAACAAAAGAGTTTGGATTATGGTATCCAAAAGGAAAGGATCTATCACTTATTGCCTACATATATGCAATTGGGTAGGTTTCGTTGATGAACGATGAAGCACCAGTTGAGCAATGTTCTACTTGGGTGAGTGCTTAGTATCATGGCTAAGAAAGAAACAATCATTAGCATCCTTATCTACACTTGAGGCGGAGTATATTGCAACAGCAGGATGTTGTACATGGGTCCTATGGATGAAACAAACTATGAGAGATATGCAGGTTGAGTATGATGAGCCCATTCGAATCTATTGTGATAATACAAGTGCCATCAATATCTCAAAGAACCTGGTGATGCACTCCAAGATGAAGAACATTCCAATCAAGTATCACTTTCTATGGGAACAGGTTTAAGAGAAGAACATCAAAGTTGAATTTGTGGGAAAAAAATAACAAGTGGTAGACCTCTTTACAAAACCTCTTCCAAGGGAATCCTTTGAGTATCTTTGCTAGAGACTCAAAGTAATTTCTACTCCAAAATGAATTCTTTTGAATTATTATCTTATATGTATTAGATTTACATGAGGAAGCACCATAAAGAGGAAAGTTCAGGTTGGGAGACCAGTTTCAGGAAGAGTTCAGTCAAGGGGAGTATCCCCAAGGACAGTTTAGTTAGGGGGAGTATCCCTAAATGGAAAGATACCTTTTCCATTGATGAAAAAGGGGGAGAGATTTATCAGATGCAAAGGTAATTGCTTGGAGAAAGAATAAAGAGACATGGTTCCAGAGGGGGTGATGGTAAGAGGTGGAGCATGAGTGATATGACTTCATAATTGCATTAGAGTGTTTCCATCAATGCCAAAGGGGGATATTGTTGATTAATTTGGTTGGTTATCATTGATGTCAACCCTTGAAGAAATTATGGCAGTGAATTATGGTAGCACAAATGTTTGGGTAATGGAACCAAGTTTGTTTGATGGATAATGGTATGATTTTTGATATATTTGCAGGTAAAACTATTCTATATGGATAGTACATGTCATGCCATTTCTAGTGGTATGTGGAATGTCTCATAACTCCTCACGGTTAGAGATTTATGGCCATGTGAAGTTGGAGAACCCTCATGAGTCATGTAGAAGCCCCAAAAGGTCAATGTAGTTAAAGTGGATACAAAATAAATTACTTGAATAATAAATTTAATGGAGAAATTACTAAGTGGACAAGTGGTTAGAAGTGGGTTAGCCCTAAAATAAGGAAAGTTCTTTAAGATGGTTAGAAGGTAAATAATAAAGTGAAGTGATGAATTTACTATAAGTCAAAGTGAATACAAAATAAATTATTTAAATAATAAAGTTAATGGAGAAATTACTAAGTTGACAAGTGGTTAGAAGTTGGTTAACCCTAAAATAAGGAAAGTGGGTTAAGATGGTTAAAAGGAAACCCCTTGAGGAAGCTACATGAAAGTATAAATAAAAGGAAAGGCTCTCTCATTTTAATCAAACTTAAGAATATTGAATATATACAAGTGACTGAGGTAACCAAAGGATATCTAAGCCGAATTTCATAGGGAAGGTGAAGTAAGGAAGGCCCAAATTCAAGTGAGGATACATTCTTTTGATGATGCTTTCTAAGGTATTTTATTTATAGGTCATATCACCATTTTCGCAATAACGTTTTTTCTAGAATGATTCAGACTGTGACATTGGGAGGCAATTGAGGAAACATATCCAAGTAGTTGTGATACAAATTTCAGCTTGTGGGTTGTTGTATTTTTGGATTACACATCATGGAAAATAGGGTTTGTGGCTAGTCCTAAAACTAGTCTAAACCAAGTGTTTTGGGTAAAAACGTCATAAATTATTCATAACAAATCCAAATTTAGTAAGACCAAATGTATTGGTTAGAGTACATTTTGTAGTATTCTGTGTACAATTTTCAGATCTATACAACAAATATTCAGTGCGGGGCACGCTCTACAAGTTCTCTCTCTAGAATAAGCTAGAATTCAACAAGGTATGCCATTTTTTCTATAAATCCTTTTTCTGAGAGGTTCCAAGTAGTGAAATCTGGAGGAATTGCATAAAATACACTGAAGAACATTTTGTACCATTTTCAGATCTTTATTCATTACAGGTACATAGTTATGATTACTACAAGTTAGGGTTGTTGACTAATCCAAAATTAGTCATATGAGACTAAAGTAAAATTTGATAAAATGATAGTCTCTTGTCATTAAAGTTAAGGAAGGTTTGTAGGTATGTAATCATATACACCAGGTCTATTACAGAGTTACAAATCATATTTGGATGATGAAATTGATGAGGTCTTTTGGTTGAGGTACATGTTGGGTGCATGGTTGAGACAGGAAGTTGATGCATTGGCATGTACATGAGGTATATAGTTGATGATGTTGGTACATATTGATGACTCATAGTTTATGTGTATTTGATGCATGATTGGTACATATTTGGTGCATGGTCGATGCACTTGTTGATGGTACAGGTTGATGTATGGTACATGTTGGAACAAATTATTGGTACAGGTTGTTATAGGTTGTTTGGTGTAGGTTGATTGGTACATGTTTACAACAGTATATCTCACAGTGATAGTGTGACAGTGGTTCCAACATTCTACTTATATTTTAGGGCAGTCAGATGGGGAAAGGACAAGTGGTTGTAGCCACCTTTAGGTTGTAGCTAGAGAACATAGGGGGTTGTAACTTCCTTCTAGTTGTAGCCATAGAATTGGGGAGTTGGATATTCCCTCAAGTTGTAGCCTCCTTCTGGTTGTAGCTAGAGAATTGAGGAGTTGGAGGTTAATTTAGGTTGTAGCCTTAGAAACTAGGGGGTTGGAGCCTCATTCCCATTACAACTAAAAAACAAAGGAAGTTGGTGCTTCCAATGAATGTAATTCTTAAATATATATAAGAAAAAACATTATGTGGTTTTCTCCTGCTTTGGGTTTCCACGTAAAGCACTGGTGTACTGTGTATGTGTGATTTCTCATTTGTTCATTATTTATTTACTCTGCAACTATTGGATGATAATGCTACATTGATATAACACTTGCATTTTATGGTGAAAAAGGATCAAATTGATCTATTTCTGATTCACCCCCCGCTCTTAGTAATCCAACAATTGGTATCAGAGCTGATTCCTTCAGGAAACTGTTTAACCACTGGAAGGAGATCGTGGATTATTTTGAGAATGGATTACCAATGTTTAATGGTCAGAATGGTTTAAAGTATGAGATGTGGAGCTTAAGGATGAAATTATTTTTACAGGCACATGGACATTATATTTGGCTATCATTTGTTACAGGATATGATAGTTCAAAAAGGGAAAAGACTACAGCCAAGAAGGAATTGAAGAAGAATAAAAAAATAGCAATGGATTTCATCTGGGAAGGATTACCTAATCTGGTAAGAGAAAAGGTTGGTAAATGTTCATCAGCCAAAGAAATTTGGGATAAGTTACATGAAATGTATTCTTCACTCATCGCAGATTCAGAAAATGCCAAAGAAGATGCAAATACCTATCAAGAAGAATTATGTTCACCATGTCAAACAGATTCAGAATATGAAGAGTACATAATCACCAAAGGTATGGTGTTTTGATTTAACTTTGAAAAATGAAGACATCTTGAAATAGAATGCCATGAAGAAAATGAGACAGAAAAACTAATTGAAAAGGAAGACAATTATGAAGAAGAATTCATTAGTGCTTTAGATGAACTAAGAGAAGAAAACAAGTCACTCAAGAAATAATTGATGAAACAAAAGGAAAGAATTCACATTTTTGAAGAATCCCAACATGTCATCGAGAACTTAAGAACTCAGCTAGAAGAAGTCAAAAAGATCGAAGAAAATATTGAATATCAAAAGTAGTATTTGAAAGCCAACATAGAAGCACAGAAGGAAGAAGCATAAATGAGAGAGAAGATATTGACATATCATCTTAAGGAAAGAACTTATGATCTAAACCAACTTGAGGCAGAGTTTGGTTATGAAGAGAAAGGACTTGAAGAAGAAATAATCATATTAAAAATTTATCTTGAAGAAGCAAAAAGAACAAAAAGTCATGAAGTATCAGATAATGAAGAAAGAAGAAGAGGCTGAGAATATTGAAGAATAATTTTCCACATTGAGAAGTAAAATAATCAAGATCAACAAGAACATTGAAGAGATAGAAACATCCACATCATTTATAGAGAATGAAGAGAAGCACAAATATGACAGATACATAAAGGTTTGGAAAATAACGGAAAGAAAATAAGGACAGGTAAATAAGGAACAAGTTCAAGATATTGTACTTTTAGGCATTGTAGTGAAAGATGAATCCACGAATAGAAAAAAAGAAGTCAGATCTCAAAAAGATGAAGAATATACCAATAAAGATGATGATGAATACACATCGAAGCAAGAATTGTTCTGATCCATTTGACATAGAGACTCTGAGGTAACATGAATATTATACAAGGTGAGTCTATGCAATAGTTATGACAGACCAAAGAACCATCCATCGAGCATCTTGCAGAGTTTGTATAGACATATCCAGAGCAGTCAATTAACATAATTACAACAAGTTGTAGTAGTGTATACTTCATGATAGTATAGTGATAAATGGGTCAACATTATGGACAGTGTGCAGTAGAGTCTTAGACAACATGGAAAGAGCATGGATCCATAGATTGGTTCAAAGAGTGGTTTAGAGACAAAGGAGTATTATCATAATGGATGATAATTACATAGTAAATGTCTCAAACAATGCTAATGGATTCAAAATTGACATATATTTTTTGGACACATGCAATGCATACTATAGTTCACATTCAAAATAGAGTAATGCTCATAAACAACAATGAAAAAACTTCCTACAAGCTATGGAAAGGAAGAACAACAAATGTGATGCACTTCAGAGTATTTTGAAGAAAATGCTACATCAAAAGAGAATATGGAACAATTGGAAAGTTTGACTTTGGTGTGGACAAAGGAGTACTTGTTGGTTACTCAAGTACAAAGAAACCATACAAGTGTTACAATATGAGGCTGAAAAAAGTTGTGGAAAGAATCACTGTAACAATTGATAAAATAGGTGGAAAATAATTAAAGGAATAAGAAAATGAATCAATGAAACAACTTTACGAAGAAGAATCATAAGATGAAGAAGAAGTCTACATCAAACACTCAAAAGGATTTCAGTTTTCATAGAACACAGATTACATGTGCAAATTGAAGAAGTTCTCGTATTGTCTAAAACAAGATCCTAGAGCATGGTACTCTAGACTGGATAAATATTTATTGTAGACAGGGTTCAGAAAAGGAAGTGCAGACAATAACCTCTACATCAAGGTAACTCAAGATAGTTTTTTATTAATTGAAGTTTATGTTGATGATATTATTTTTGGAAGCAATGATGAGAGTTTAAGCTGGAAATTTGCAAAGGATATGCAGAATGAATTTGAAATGTCATTACTCAGAGAACTATCCTTCTTACTGGGTCTTCGGATACGTTAAAGAAACAAAGGAATATTTATTTCTGAAACTAAGTATATCATATAAATGCTAAAGAGATTCGGAATGAAGATTGCAAACCAGTTACCACTCCTATCCAAACCAGTTGCAAGTTGATAAAAGATGATGATTCAAAGTCTATAGACCAAAGGAAATATAGGTCAATTATTGTAGCTTACTATATGTGATAGGATCCAAACCAGATGTAATGCAAGTAGTTGGATAGGTGGCAGGATTTCAAGCAAAACCAAAGGAATCAGATGTTGTAGTAGTGAAGATGATTTTCAGATATCTCAAAGGAACAAAAGAGTTAGGATTATGGTATCCAAAAGGAAAGGATCTATCACTTATTGCCTACATAGATGCATATTGGGCGGGTTGCATTGATGATCGACGCAACACCAATGGAGAAATGTTCTACTTGGTTGAGTGTTTAGTATAATGGATAAGAAAGAAACAATCATCAATATCCTTATCTACAGTCGAGGCATAGTATATTGTAGCAACATGATGTTGTACACAGGTCCTATGGATGAAACAAAATCTTAGAGATACACAAGTTGGGTATGATGAGTCCATTCCAATCTATTGTGATAATACAAGTGCCATCAATGTCTAAAAGAACCCGATGATGCACTCCAAGACAAAGAACATTCCAATCAAGTATCACTTTCTATGGGAACAATTTGCAGAGAATAACATCAGAGTTGAATATGTGGGCACAAAAGAACAATTGGTAGACATATTTACAAAATTGCTTCCAAGGGAAGCCTTTGAGTATCTTCCCTAGAGATTTGGAGTAATTTCTACTCCAAAATGAATGCTTTTGAATGATTATATTATATGTATTATATTTACATGAGGAAGCACCATAAAGATGATAGTTCAGGTTGGGAGACCAATTTCACGACGAGTTAAGTCAAGGGGAGTATCCCCAAGGATAGTTTAGTTAGGGGGAGCATCCCCAGATGGAAAGATACCTTTTCCATTGATGAAAAAGGGGGAGAGATTTATCAAATGGAAAGGTAAATTCTTGGAGAAAGAGCACAAATGCATGGTTCCAGGGGGAGCGATGGTCACAGGGGGAGCATGAGTGATATGACTTCAGTATTGCATCAGAGTGTTTCCATCAATGTCAAAGGGGGATATTATTGATTAATTGGGTTGGTTTCCATTGATGTCAACCCTTGAAGAAAGTCTGACAGTGAATTCCAGTAGCACAAAGGTTTGGGTAATGGACCCAAGTTTGTTTTATGCATAATGGTATGAGTTTTGATATATTTGTAGGTAAAACTATTCTAGATGGATATTATATGTCATACCATTTCCGGTGGTATGTTGAATGTCACATAACTCCTCACGGTTAGAGAGTTATGGTCATGTGAAGTTGTAGAACCCTCATGAGTCATCTAGAAGCCCCAAAAGGTTGAAGTAGTCAAAGTGGATACAAAATAAATTATTTAAATAATAACCTTAATGTAGAAATTACTAACTGGACAAGTGGTTAGAAGTGGATTAGCCCTAAAATAAGGAAAGTTGTTTAAGATAGTTAGAAGGTAAATAATAAAGTGAAGTGATGAGTGTATTATATGTCAAAGTGAATACAAAATAAATTATTTAAATAATAATTTGAATTGATAAATTACTAAGTTTACAAGTGGTTAGAAGTGGGTAAACCCTAAAATAAGGAAAGTGGGTTGATATGGTTAAAAGGTAACCTTGTTGGCACAGGGGTAGACCCAGGGTTCATCTCCAAGATCACACCAACAAGCCCTAACTATTGTCCCTTTCAGCAACACCTATGAGGCAGATGCATTCTCACCTGAAGTAGCTATGGGGGGTTGCAAGACATAGGTGTCTACAACCAAGGGAATACAAAGTGTATCCAATACAAGAAAAACACAACATCTAGATATCAATTTCCATCTTATATCTACTTATCACAACTATCTATCAGATCTAAAACAATAATTAAATCATAGTATATATATATATATATAAACAAGAGAACACAACATCAATCACACACACCACAAAGATGTACGTGGTTCACCCTCTCCCTAGGGCTACGTCCACATAACTGTGCTTTATAATATATTAAGATGAAAGCATACAGTTCTTATCTATGCTCTTAGCTAGCAAATCTTCTCTCTTTCTCTCTATCTTCCCTCCCTGCACACCCAGCTGTAGGGTTTATCTTCGCACCTAGCTGAAGATCTTACAACATAGGCTTCCCTCACTCCTCAATGATTCTCTATCTCACTACAATAATCACTCATAACGAACTTGGAATGAACAATAACAACAATGACAATGAAAAAAAACCATCATAGGTCCTCTTGACCTTTATTTATACATTACAATAGCTCAGTGATAGCCTTAGGACAAAACCTAAGTGTCAAAACCCTAGATACCAAAACCCTAGGTGTCTAAAACCCTAGGTTAACTTGACCTACATTTTCAGGTCTTCATTAGCCTATCTTTCCTTCCTTCTCATGTGGTGCTCCAAAGCATCCAATGGTGGTTTTTTTTGCTTGCTGATTTTTCCATGATCTGTCGTCCTCGATCTCTTCATCCAATGACTTGCTTTCTCCTACTTCGCTTCATCTTTTCTTCTCTTCTGCTCACTTTGACCCAGTGTCAGTCACTATGTCTTCTTCATAGTTCACATTCCATCGTTTCTTATTTAATATTCGCTTACTTCCATACCCAACGACCAACATCCCCCTAACACTCACATGTGACTCGTCTCGAGGCACTACAAATCTGACCCTTCTGATTTGCTTCATCTTCAGGATGTGCAAAGTAGCTTGTGATTTATGCTCTTTCCTTCCCCATTGTGTGCAGACTATCTTTCATGTGTCCAGTACCCAGTTTCAACTGCACCTGGTACCTGGATCCTTTTCCTTATACTTTTAGTGAGAGCTGCGAGGTAGCTGGTTTTCATAGTACAGTTTAAACCGGATCCCATTCACCAAACCTTCCTTCCATTCTCCATTCAAGGCCTTCAACTGTGTATCTCCTCCTTCCATGACATAGACAACCTCATATGGCCCCAGCCAATGTGTTCTGAACTTTTCTGGATGCTTCATGAATTTGTTGTTGTATATCAGTAACAAATTGCCTTACTCAAATGATCCGTAGGATCTTTTAATGACTGTGGTTGAGTTTTTAATTGCATGCGTTAATTATCCAATTGATAAGCTTAATGAAAGAATGAGGAAATAAGATGAATTATGACATCCATATACACATATGCAGATCTGAAATGAAGTAATAAAAAAAAAACAATAGCAAGAGAATTGATAACGGAGATCAGCACAACGTTGCTTACGTCTCCGGGCCTTTGTCTCTGTGGGGGAGGCTTCTTTATTTCTGTTCAAAATCTCAAAAGTACATCATAGCAGTGACAATTGGCTACAATACTAATCTGTTCATGTTCTTCCAGATCTCTAGAAACTAGCAAAGAAAACAACATGCAAAACGGATGTCCGGAGCTCCCAAAAATGGCCCACAAGCGTCTGCTCCTCAATAGCTTCCCTGCATAAAAATGGCTTTGGCATGGATTCCCTTCAGCATAAATCTTATTTGGCTATCCTCCATGGCCTCAAATAGGCCTGGTTTTTATAGATATGAATTTGGTTATCCATCCCCAACTTCCTCCCAAAATTTGAGCTCCAAAATTGCCCAGTATCTCCCAAAAATGGATAAAATCCATTAATACAGGCAAAATCAATTAAAAATCAGAACTATAGCATAAAAACCACTTTTGTTTTAATAATAGGGAACAACCCCTTTTTGTGTGTGCTTTTGGTCATATGGGGGAGCGACCATGTGGCCAGGTGCTCCATCTGTACGCTAGCCCCCTTTCCCTGGCTCCTGGTCTTCGGCGTAGGCATAGGACCGTTGGTCTATGGATAGAGCTCCTGCGTGTTTTTTGGTGGATGGGTCCTAATCGCATGGGACCATCTGAGAACCAAGGGCTAATCCCTATCATAAACTCCCGTGTATATGGGTAAGTTTTAAACCCCCACGCTCCTAGTTATATGGGGCATCAATACAACCAAGGGTTGGGGCTAGGCCCCAGCCCTTTCCGCCTCCGACCAACACTTTGATTAAACATAAATAAATAGATTGCCATATGACTATTAAGTCACACCAGTGGAGTGGGTGGTTATCCTAGTCCTGCCAATCCGTAGCTTGGAAGAGGTTGGGGGTTCGACCTCGGTGGAGACCCCATAATTTTACACAACCCGAAAGCCAACCACGGGGTGCCACATGGCACCTCTCCATTCATCGAGAATGATGCCACTTTTTGAGAACTGATTCATCCACCTGCGTGCCATTTACCCTACCACTTGTCATTGTACCTGCCCAGTCAGCCTGTTGACTTCATCCATGCCACGTTAGCTTGTGCCACATGTCACCCTTACAGTGGTGACATGTGTCACCCTCTGACTGGTCCAACTGTACCTGTCGTATACCCCATCACCTACCACATGTCGTCACCAGAAGATACCACATCAGCTGTATGGTCGTATGGCCTATACAGTCAGCCTGCCACGTGGGACTATATGGACTGTAGAGTCACCCATTTTTTTTGCTTGTTTGGGTTTTTGGACAGAATGTGATATCTTTCACATATGAAGCCCGTTTGATGAAGTAAATATATGGCTGGAATCCGGAAGACGAGATGGATGCAATGGCACTAGTTTCTTCAGATTCTGAGAACTTTCATTTTTTTAGCCTTTTTGAGCCCTGTCAAGCTCCTGGATCCAATTCTGGATCACACCTCCCCACTAAAATACCTTTTGGTCCCCAAAAGGTTATTAACCAGTCAAAAAGCTCAGGATAGGCCACCTGGCTTGTCCTCTATCTCTGAACTCTGTCCTGTGCACCTGTCTCATCAAGATCAACTGTAACACAATCATGACAACTAACAGTATATTGTTAGCCATTTGAACCCTATTACATCTTACTGAAGCCACTATCATCCATGTAGACAACATTACTAATTATAGCATCAAAAATATGACTGCAAATGAGTTGATATACTTGTAATATTTGCACGACATGAGCTTATCTTGAAGCAACTTATGATTGATTTTCCATTCCACAATCATTTCTTGTTCTTTCTTAAGATCGATTACTTCATTTGAAACAATTATTGGTTTGTTGCTTGCTTGTACTTCCTTCTTTAATTGTTCCATAGTTTGAAGTGTTTTATTTGCCTTAACATGATGAGCATGAACCACATAATCTTGACCTGCTTTGGTGAATTGATATTGATTCTTTGTTCTGTAGAACATTGCCTTACAATCATATAAATATGGACTACCTAAGACCATTCCACATTCTCTTAACAACACTACATCACATGTTACTTCATCCACATACTTAGATGAAATTGCAAATTTGATTGTGCACTGCTTTGTTATGTGCAATTGATGATGATTGCTTATCCATTTAAGTGTGTAAGGCTTATGATGAGTTTGCATTTTTAACCCCAATTGTTTAACCAATTCTTCTAAGATTAGATTATATTGAGATCCATTTTCGATTAATGTGTCTATCTTAGTGTGTCACATGATTACCCTTATATGAAACAAGTTGCTTCTACAATCAATGTCTTCACCAATTTTACCTGTCATACCAACCAATGAGATCTTTGATTCATCACTTGAATCCAATCCCAAGTCTATGGGTTTTGTTGTCGCTGCCACTGTTTGCAT
Organism: Picea glauca; assembly: GCA_000966675.3. Classification (NCBI taxonomy): domain Eukaryota; kingdom Viridiplantae; phylum Streptophyta; class Pinopsida; order Pinales; family Pinaceae; genus Picea; species Picea glauca. The sequence continues at coordinate 772,392 of JZKD02S0175807.1, forward strand.
TCCCTTATTTTCCTTGAACCACTTTGGCCTCTTCTCGAGATGCAACTGCCAACATCTGTCCTCATCATGTCCCTCTTTCTTGCAATTCTTGCAAGAGGGCTTTCCTCCCTTCCTCATCACTGTGTTTGCATTCTTTCCGTGCCTTTTCCTCTTGTCCTCTTTCCTTGAAGACGATGATTCCCCTGACACACCTGCTTTTCCTACTTCAATATACGTAGCTTGAACAGAAACCTCATCAAGGTTAGTGAGTCCAAACATGAAAATAGTGTTTCTAATATGCGCAGGTAAACCTCCTATATACTTCATAAGAGTTTCTTGTGTTTGTAAAGGGATATCTAACATTAATGCCATTTTTCGAAATCCATCGGTGTATTATTGCACAGTTTGTTCTTTTCTTAGTTTTAAAGATTGCCATTCAATTAATGTTTTTTCTTTATAACCCAAAGGATAGAATTCTTTCCTAAGTGCAGAAATGAAACTCTTCCATGATGGAAATACATTACCCACTTGTTGTGTTCCCTTTTGCGGCTTCCTTTGCCACCAGATGAGAGCTGTACCTGCAAGTATCAAAGATGCCAACTTGATTTGTGTGGCCTCATCCTTGATCTGTTGCACATTGCAGTATACCTCCATCTTCCTGATCCAATTGTCAATTTTTTCTGCATTTACTTCACCATCATATATGGGCAACTCAAATTTAACATCAAGTTTTAACAATGGCATCTTATTCTTATGAACATTTTTCTTTCCATTAGATTTAGAACTTGAACTTGAAGAAGAAGGAGAAGAAGGAGGTGATGATGGAGGTGAAGGAGGAATTTGAGGATGATCCTCTTCCTCTTCACTTTTTCCCTTTGAAGATTCACCCAAAATTGGTCTCTTTTTTTCCAAGTAATCCTCATACAAAACTTTCACCATCTCCGACATAGAAAGGAATGTTTTCCGGAACTCTTTTTCATCCTGAGAAAGCCCTTCTTCCGATGCCATATTCTCACTGTGAGAAGTTCTCTTTCTCAATCCAATTAATGGATTCTCTGCAACAAGCTCGCCTTCACCACGCTGTATCTTTTCCTTGGTTAACATGCAAAACTCAAATCCAAACGTCAACTAGCTCTTATACCACTTGATCCGTAGGATCTTTTAATGACTATGGTTGAGTTTTTAATTGCATGCATTAGTTATCCAATTGAGAAGATTAATGAAAGAATGAGGAAATACGAGGAATTATGACATCCATATACACATATGAAGATCTGAAATGAAGTAATAAACAACAAACCATAGCAAGAGAATTGATAACGGAGTTCGACACAACGTTTCCTATGTCTTCGGGCCTTTGTCTCTATGGGGAGGCTTCTTTGTTTATGTTCAAAAGTTCAAAATTACATCGCAGTAGTGCCAATTGGCTGCAAGATTGATCTGGTCATGTTCTTCTAGATCTCTAGAACCTAGCAAAGAAAACAACACGCAAAACAGATGTCCAGAGCTCCCGAAAATGGCCCGCAAGCGTCTACTCCTCAATAGCTTCCCTGCATAAAAATGGCTTTGGCTTGGCTTCACTTCAGCATAAATCTGCTCTGACTATCATCCATGGCCTCAAACAGGCCTGGTTTTATAGATCTAAAGTTGGTTATCCATCCCCAACTTCCTCCCAAAATTTGGACTCCAAAAATGCCCAATATATCCCAAAAATGGATAAAATCCATTAATACAAGCAAAATTAATTAAAAATCAGAACTATAGCATAAACACCAATTTTTTTTTAATAATAGGGCACAACCCCTTTTGTTGTGCACTCCTGGTCATATGGGGGAGCGGCCATGTGGCCAGGCGCTCCATCTGTATGCTAGCCCCCTGTCCCTGGCTCCTGGTCTTCGGCGTAAGCATAGGACCGTTGGTCTATGGATAGAGCTCCTGCGCATTTTTTGGTGGACGGGTCCTGATTGCATGGGACCGCCCAAGAACCAAGGGCTAAGCCCTATAATAAACTCCCATGTATATGGGTAAGGTTTAAACCCCTACGCTCCTAGTTATATGGGGCGTCAATACAACCAAGGGCTGGGGCTAGGCCCCAACGCTTTCCGCCTCCAACCAAAACTTTTATTAAACATAAATAAATAGATTTATGTATGACTATTAAGTCACACCAGTGGAGTGGGTAGTTAGCCCAGTCCTGCTAGTCTGTAGCTTGGAAGAGGTCCGGGGTTCGACCCTGGTGGAGACCCCATAATTTTACACAACCCAAAATCCAACCACAGGGTGCCACGTGGTACCTCTCCATTCATCGAGAATGATGCCACTTGTCGAGCATTGATTTGTCCACTTGTCTGCCATGTACCTTGCCACTTGTCACTGTACCTACCTAGTCAGCCTGCTGACATCATCCATGCCATGTCAGCCTGTGTCGTGTGTTACCCTTACAGTGGTGACACATGTCACCCTCTGACTGGTCCAACTGTACCTGTCGTATGCCCCATCACCTACCATGTGTCATCACCAGACGCTGCCACGTTAGTTGTACAACCATATATCCTGTACAGTTATCCTACCACGTGGCACTATACGGACTGTACAATCACCCATTTTTTTGCCTGTTTGGGTTTTTGGACAAAATGCAATATCTTTCACATACGAAGCTCGTTTGACGAAGTAAATATATGGCCGAAATCAGGAAGATGAGACAGACGCAATGGCACTGGTTTCATCAGATTCTGAGCACTTTCATTTTTGAGCCTTTTTTAGCCCTGTCAGGCTCCTAAATCCAATTCTAGATCATCAAATGCCTTCTTCTTGATGTGTTTTTCATGGTAGGCCTTTTCTCTTTCCTTCTGTACCTGCTGATGGAATCCTACAATAAATCTATATTCTTCTAGTTCAACCAACTACGTGAGCCTCTCTTGAACAATGCCAGTGTCATCCATATCTGTAAAGGTTGGGATTCTTAATCTTGGGACCAAATATTCCATCAGGACAACTACTTTGAGACCATAAACCAACTTAAAAGGGGTTTGCATTGTTAGCTTCTTGCAAGTGGTTATATAGGCCCATAGTACTACTGGTACTCTTAAATCCTAGTCACCCCTGTTCACACTACAAATCTTCATTAGTATTGTCTCCAAGATCTTATTGAATGCTTCAATTGTCCCATTCGCTTGCGGGTGGTAGGCTGTGCTCTTTTGATGATGGACTGCAAATTCCTCAGTCAAGGATTCAATGGTATTATTAATAAAATGTGCACCTTGATGTTAAGAACCAAACCTCAATATAGCATATAAAAACCTCAGGAAAAGTACTCAACGCCTTGAAAAAGAGATAAGTTCAGATAATAAGCCTCTTCGAGGGGGTAGCCTCCTTTTACCCCACTTAAATGTTCAAGTACAAGATGATTCAAAATGAAAATGTCTCCTTGGTATATATAGGAGACTAGGAGGT
>JZKD02S0175807.1:779451-791758 GCA_000966675.3 Picea glauca
CTTTTTGGGTGGCATGTTGGCCAAGTATCACTTTTGAACCTTGATTTTGAGGTGGTTCTGCTAGACAATATTGCTTATGTTGTATCTCCCAATTTTTGGCCCTTCTGGGTATGAAGATTTCTCTTATGTATTTCTCTGATATTTCTTCTTTGCAATGCCATAGGTTTGATCAAAATTGGATGTGCCAAGTGGAATTTATGGTAGCTTCCCCACAACTTGCCGATTTTTGGCCTTTCTAGGAGATATCACTTGTATAGTGTGCCCCACCCAAAATAATTGATATAAAATTGTAAAACTCTCACCCAAAATACTAAAGACTTTCCATGATCCAATGCAACCAGTCCCATGTAATTTGGATACTCTAGGAAGAAGTTATGATTGTTTTACCTGGAACACCTTCTTGAGACTAGTCAATAGGACTAGTCTGATACCCTATCTTACACAAGGTGTATCTACAAATTTAAGATGACCCATAAGATGAAATTTTTACCCCAGATACATTACCATTTTCTATAAATGTTATCTGGAGTTCAGGGTCTGAAATGTTACAGAAAATTTTTTATAGCAAAAATTCCGCAATGACTCATTTCAGGATGATTCCAGAACCCTATCTTGTACAGGATGTATCTCGGAAAGTATAATGCCTCGGGAGATGAATTTTGAACCCAACGTACCTTGATCTGTCTTCTAAATATCCTCCAAGATGTTCCTTCTGAAATTTTGTATAAAAAAAGTTATAGCACAAATTCCACGGTGTCTCAGATGTAGCAGCGAAACCCCAAGACCTTGAGCTCTGATACCATATGTTAAGAACCAAACCTCAATATAGAATATAAAAACCTCGGGAAAAGTACTCAACTCCTTGAAAAAGATATAATTTCAGATAATAATCCTCTTCAAGGGGGCAACCTCCTTTTACCCCACTTAAATGTTCAAGTACAAGATGATTCAAAATGAAAATGTCTCCTTGGTCTATATAGGAGACTAGGAGGTATAATTACAAATAGTGGCCTAAAGTCGACATAATTAAAATAACATTACTAATCTAAATTAAAACTAATGGCCTAAAGCTGACATAAATAAAATAGCATTACTAATCTAATATGCCCCAATTAAGGGGTAATGAGCCAATATTAGGGCTTAACACTTGATCACTCATAAGGATCTTCGAGCATACAAACCTGGTTATTATGTCATCAAATATGAATCGTACAGCTGTAGTTGCACTATAATCTCTATCTTCTCTTGCTTCGACCCATCTGGTCAAGTACTTTGTCACAATGATTATGTATCTAGCTCTTGTGCACTTTCCTAGTGGGCTTATAGGTCCCACGAAGTCAATGGCCCATTTCTCAAATGCTTTTAGGTTCAACTACAATGCTAAAGTCATTTCATCTCTTCTGAATGGTTTCCCAACTCTTTGGAATACATCATAGGCTCTGTAATAGTCCTTAGCATATCTATGTATGGTAGGCCACTAGAGGCTAGCTCTAAGAATCTTGTGCATTGTTTCTTTTCCTGTGTAGTGTCCTCCTGTGATGCTTTCATAAGATTCTGCGAGGATCAATGGTCACTCTGCCTCCATAACACACCTTCTTAATATCTCATCAGGTCCCATATTGTATAGTTGTCCAACTATAAGTGAAAATTCTGTAGCATGCACTACCAACTGTTTCTTCTGGGTGATTGTATATTCACTGGGTGTCATTCCTGTTGACCGAAACAGGACTATATCCACAAAGTGATCAACAATATTTCAAATGGACAACAACTATGCATCTAACAATGTATCCTCCAAACTAGTATGCTCTTCTCCATGTTCCCACCTCGACAAGTGGTGAGGACCTTTGTTCATTCTTCTTGGCCTAACCACGATCTTAAAATCATATTCCTGAAATAGCAGAATCCATTTTCATAATATCCCGCACAACACTGGCTTGTCAACTAGGTATTTCAGTGTGGAGTGATCAGTAAACATTTTAAAGTGTCCTCCCAACAAGTAGTGGTGAAACTTCTGTAGCGCATACACCATGGCTAACCCTTCTCTCTTAGTGGTGGTGTAATTAATCTCAATTGTTGATATCTTCTTGATAGTAAAGGCTAACAGGTGGTCAATGTATCTAGCTCCCGATTGTTCTTCTCTTTGGCCTTATGTTTCAACGATGTTCACCTTCCAAGGATCATCGTCTTCATCAACATTGATACTGTAATAGACATGCATTTTATGGAGAGGTGCGGTCCATTCATACTCTTCTTGTTCCAAAGGGAGGCTAGGTGTCTCCTCAAATACTTTATTCTTACAATTTGTAACACTTGAACCACTATATGATATTGTATTTCAAACAAAAAGGTAGTTACAAAGTATTGGGTCATACCTTCCCAATATGCAGTGATGAGGCATAGTTCTACTTGAAGATACCAGTTGATAAGGGTTGTGTCCAGTGTGTTGATAAATTTTTGCACCCACTACTCTTGAGGAATGATGCTCTAGGCTTCCTTGCAACTTCACACATGGTCCTTCAAACAACTTCAACCTATGTACCTATCTTTCCATCCTTCTACTTACTTTGAAAATCGTGTTGTCATCAAAGTGTGATATTGCACCCAATCTCTATTGTTGTTTTTGTGTGTCCCCTACCATATTGCTGGATTTTCTTTCAAGGCCTGATCCATTGCCAAAAATATTTGTTGTGTTGGTACAATTTCTTCGAATTCCAACAAGAATGATTCTAAATGATCCAGACTATCAAAGGTGGGAAAGTTACTTACTGTTGTGTTGATCCAATGAAATTCTCAGGTTAATCTAGCACATCTCCTTATAGATACTTCATACATTTTGTTCTGCAATTCTCCAGTGCTTCCTCTGAATCTGATGAACATGCATTGTCACTTCTCCAACTTAGGTTTCCATCTACCATAGGATTAATGTAATCCTATTGTCCGGTTGTTAATTTGTATATGTTTTCTAGTTCATATGTGTGGTCTCCTTCTCTAATGGGTTCTGTATATATCTGACCTTAATCGAGATCCAAAGGCGCAATGAACCTAAGTCCATATCCTTTAAATTTCATTATTATTTTCTTTAAATCAACCATAGTGGAATTATTGAAATCCCAATCAATTCCTAACAGCGTAGGGTAAGGGTAGCTATTATCAACTATCTCAATCACCTCAAAGTCTGCAAACGTCCTTACTCCATTGATGTCCACAGGGAGTCGAGACATGTTCCAATATTTCAAAGGGGCTTATAGCTTGCTGATTATCCATCCTAAGCTTGATAGGGGAATAGATCAACTTAAGTTTTCCCATCAGTACCCAGGTCTGCTTTGTCATGACATTAACCTTCGACCCTAAGTCGAGGACCACATAGTCTATATCATACTCTTCATTTTGAGCATTCAAGTGTAGTTCCTTATTTGTCCTTATATTTTTAGAGACTTGGTGTAGTTATCTGTTCATCAAGGGATCTATCTTTCCTAGCTTGTACTGTTTGATTAAATTTTGTATCTCTTGTACAACTCTTTCATACTGAATCAACTTAATACAAGTATATACAAATTTCATGAGATTTCTTACCTCTTTTCCTTCTCCTGGAAGAGAAGACTGTTCAAATTCCAGAGGCATTCCACATTCTCTTACTTCTATTTGTGTCTTCGATGAATAACCTTGGTCTCTCCCGAATTCTTTTCTTGCCTGCTCAAATATTTTTTTTTCTTTCTTTGCATCGAAAACTTATGTCTTCTCTACAACTTTCCTGACCCTTGATTCTTCTATAGTATTTCCTTGGGTCTCTCTTCCTTCTCTTTTAACAATACCTCCTATAGTGATAACAACAAATCTAGGGTCCTCACCGTGAGATTCAACGTATATCAGTTGCATTTGCGGGTTCTGCTGAGGTCCTCGTCTCTCCTGAAGTTTGGCTAGCAGCACAAGACAATATTAGATAACATGTTCGAATGAGCTGCAGTAGCTGCAAGTGGTACAAGAGTTTTGACAGTCCCTTGCTAAGTGTCCTAGTTGTCTGTAGTTATAACAAATTATTTGGCCCCTACCTCGACCCATACCTCCACCTCCTCCTCTTCCTCTGAATCCACCATGAGGGTTGAAGTTTCCTCTTCCTGGAGAATTATATTGTGTAGTGTTTCCTTCTTGTTGTACATCACCTTGAATTTTGTATATATCCCTTGACCTTTCATGCATGAGCTCATAGGCCCTACAATCCCTATCATCATGCCCCATCGACTTATAGAACATGCATTACAGGTTTGTGGGTGTCTGAACATATTTTTTCATGTAGTAGCATTCACTAGGGTGATGCCTATTTCTACATACCTCGCACCATGGTAAGGTAACTTGATTTAAAGGACTCAGGGCTCCTTTTCATGGCCTTCATATTTTTACATACTCATGAAATAGAGGGTAATTATCCTTGTCATGGCCTTTTGATTTGCATCTAATGTACCAGATATCTTCTCTTTTATATTTTCCCTTTTCCTTCTTCATATCTTTGACCTGCATAGATAAACTAGTTAGTTGACTCAAGATTTGACTCATACCTGAGCTGGATTCTCCCATAGGGGTTGATTCTAACTTCATGGTGATATCCAATGCCTTCGCCTGTGAATAAATATTCTGTTGCATCAAAGGAACTATGATATGTGGTAAGAGGGAAGCAATGAACCACTCCTTGTTTTGCTCATTTGGGATCTGAAAACTCAAATGGCCTGTCAAGGTCCTAAATCTCTTATCAAACTCCAACATAGGTTCATCTATTCTCTGCTTGATTTATTTTAGTTTTGTAATGCACTGCGACTCTGAATTAGGTTTCTTGAATTCGACAATTAGCATAGTCCTAATGACATTAAGTGGTTTATTTGCAGCTCATTGGACAAATTTCATGTACCAGCTCATCACGTGATCTCTCAGGGTAGTACTAAACTAAGCTCATTTAACAGCTTCATCAGTGATATTTTTAATACTCCACACAACTTCGCATGGAAACCAATGTTTATCAGTATCTTTAGATCTATCTCATCTAAAGGTGGGTAACCTCATCTCATCTTTCATAGATCTTCCTAGGTTTTTTGACTGAATATGTGGTGGACTGCTAGTGACAGTGCTTTAAGTGCTCTGGTGACTCTTATTACTTTGGTTTATTAATGTTTCTGAAACAACAGAAGGAATGATAGTACTCACTTCAATAGTCGGTGTGGTTCCTGAATTTTTTGGCTCTTCCTGGAGAGGTTCTTCATCTTTCCCTTCCTCTTCCCTAGCGGATTATGAATTCTCTTCGTCTATCAGATCTGCCTCTTCTCCACTGTAGAAACCCTCATCCTTGTAGTTATTCTTAAACAAGTTCACAAGAGGAACTTCTCTGAACACTCTCCCACTGCGCCTATGTCCAGTCTATGTTTCGTTGTCGCTGTACGAGTTCTTGAAAATTAGCCTTTTCCAATCCGGCCAACTATTGTACCTTTAATATGTTATTCTCATTCAATAGCATCTTGATCTTCAACTTCAAAAAGTGTAAATTTTTTCCTCTGGGTCCCTTAAAGAAGTACCTCTCAGTTTGGCTATATGACTCTACTTTGTCAAAAAAAAACTTGGTGACATACCCTCCAATGGTGTTATCAAACCAATGATCTATTTCTCTTGACACGACGTTATCAAATCTCTTGATATTCTTGATCAACGTCGACATCCAAACCATAGGGGTTCTAGATATGATCTCAAATTGGGTATCTGCTAACCTAGCTAGGCACTCATATAACTCTTGATGGATTCTTCCAAAGAAAATCTCGTGTATATCAGTAAAGATATATCTTCCCAACGAATCCTATGTACTAAGATTAGGTTTCTTGTTCTATGCTTCGACGAATTCCTTTTCTTGATATTCTATCCACTTATGAATATTTGTATTCGATGGAAACCACCTTGTCATTCCCTCAAGAAGATTTTGGTTCCGACAACAGAACCATTTGTTGGCATAGGGGCAGACCCAGGGTTCATCTCCAAGAGCACACCAACAAGCCCTAACTATTGGCCCTTTTGGCAACACCTGCGAGGAATATGCAGTCTCACCCGAAGTAGCTATGGTGGGTTGCAGGACACAGATTTCTACAACCAAGGGAATAAAAAGTGGATCCAATACAAGAAAAACACAACATCTAGATATCAATTTCCAACTTAGATCTACTTCTCACAACTATCTATCATATTTAACACAATAATGCAATAAAATTATATCTATAAACAAGAGAACACAACATCAATCACACACAACAAAAAGATGTACGTGGTTCACCTTCTCCCTAGGGATACGTCCATAGAACTATGCTTTATAATATATTAAGATGAAAGCATACAATTCTTATCTGTGCTCTTAACTAGCATATCTTCTCTCTTTCTCTTTGTATTCCCTCCCTATGCACCCAGATGTAGGGTTGATCTTCGCACCCAGCTGAAGATCTTACAACACAGGCTTCCCTCACTCCTCAATGCTTCACTCTCTCACTACAATAATCACTCATAATGAACTTCTAATGAACAATAATAATAACGACAATGACAACAACCCATCCCAGGTCCTCTTGAATTTTATTTATACATTACAATAAATCACCAATAGTATTAGGCCAAAACCTAAGTGTCAAAACCCTAGGTTTCTAAAACCCTACGTCACATGGTGCTCCAAATCGTCCAATGATGGATTTTTCTGCTTGCTGAGTTGTCCACAATCCGTCTTCCTTGATCTCCTCATCCAACGAATTGATTTATTTTACTTTTCTCTGTCTTTTCTTATCTTCTGCTCACTTCAACCCAGTATCAATCACTATGTCTTCTGCACAGTTTTCATTATGTCTTTTCTTCTTTACTCTTTGCTTACTTCCATACCCAAGGGCCAACAAACCCCTTGAAGAAGCTATATGAAAGTATAAATAAGAGGCAAGGCTCTCTCATTTTAATCACACTTGATCATATTGAATATATACAAGTAATTGAGGTAACCAAAGGATATCTAAGACGAATTTTAGAGGGAAGGTGAAGTAAAGAAGACCGAAATTCAAGGGAGGATAAATTCTTTTGATGATGCTTTCTAAGGTATGTTATTTACAAGTCATCTCACCATTTTCAAAATAACATGTTTTCTAGAATGATTCATACCATGACATTTGGAGGCCATTGAGGAAACATATCCAAGTAGTTGTGATACAAATTTCATCTTATGGGTCATTTTATTTTTGGAGTTACACGCCGTGGAAAATAGGGTTTGTGGCTAGTCTTGAAACTAGTCTAAAACATGTGTTTTGGGTAAAAATGAAATAAGTTATTAATAACAGATCCAAATTCAGTAATACCAAATTTATTGGTTATAGTAAAGTCTCTAGTATTTTGTGTACAATTTTTAGATCCATATAACAAATATTTTGTGAGTGGCACGCTCTACAAGTGCGCTCTCTAGAATAAGCCAAAATTCAACAAGGTATGTCATTGTTGATATAAATCCTTTTCTGAGAGGTTCCAAGTAGTGAAATATGGAGGAATTGTATAAAAGACACTAAAGAACATTGTGTATTATTTTAGATCTTTATTCATTACAAGTACATAGTTATGATTATTCCAAGTTAGGGTTGTTGACTAATCCAAAATTAGTTATGTGAGACTAGAGTAAAGTTTGATAAAATGCTAGTCTCTTGTTGTTAAAGTTAAGGAAGGTTTGTAGGTATGTGATCATATAATCTAGGTATATTATAGAGTTACAAATCATATTTGGATGATGAAATTGATGAGGGAATTTGGTTGAGGTACATGTTGGATACATGGTTGAGACAAGTAGTTGATGAGTTGGCACACACATGAGGTTTATAGTTGATGATGTTGGTACATCTTGATGAGTCATAGTTTATGTGTATTTGATGCATGATTGGTACATATTTGGTGCATGGTTAATGCACTCGTTGATGGTATAGGTTGAGGTACAGGTTGAGGTACAAGTTGAGGTACAAGTTGATGTATGGTACATGTTGGCACATGTTATTGGTACAAGTTGTTACAGGTTGAGGTAAAGGTTGATGTATGGTACATGTTGGCATAGGTTATTGATACAGGTTGTTTGGTGCAGTTTGATTGGTACATGTTTACAATAGTATATCTCATAGTGATAGTGTGATAGTGGTTTCATCATTCTACTTATATTTAAGGGTGGTCAAATGGGGCAAGGAAAGGTGGTTGTAGCCGAAGAAAATAGGGGGTTGCATCCACAGAATTGGGGAGTTGGATATTCCATCATATTGTAGCCTGAGAAAATAGGGGGTTGTAACGTCCTTCTGGTTGTAGCTAGATAATTGGGGAGTTGGATATTCCTTCAGATTGTAGCCTGTGAAACTAGGGGGTTGGAGCCTCCTTCCAGTTGCAGTTGGAAAACAAAGGAGGTTGGTCCTTCCAGTGAATGTAATTCTTAAAGACATATAAGAAAAAGAATTATGTGGTTTTCTCCCACTTTCGGTTTCCAAGTAAAATAATGGTGTACTGTGTATGTGTGTGATTGATCATTTGTTCATTGTTGATTTACTCTACAACTATTGGATGATATTTCTACATTGATATAACACTTGCATTTTATGGTGAAAAAGGATCAAATTTCTCTATTACTTATTCACCTCCCCTCTCAATAATCCAACACAAAGTTCACTCCAATTTGCAGCTAGCAAAATGTGTCTAACAACCTTTTTGAGTATGAGGCTGAAAATGTTGGGTATTATGTACTACTGTCAAACATATGTGGTGAATCTAGGAGGAGGGAAGTCGTATAAAGTGTGTGAGCAAGGACAAAATAATATGGGGTGATGAAGATACCAGAATGTAGTTGGATTGAGATTAGAAACAAAGTTTATTCATTTGTTACAGAAGATGGATATCAACCACATTTAGTGGAAATCTATGGGATGTCAAATAGCTTCATTAAAGAGATAAATGATGTCGAGTATGTGTCTGAAAAAAATTGTGTCGTGTGATGTATAAGCATATTTAAAGGAACAAATCCTATGTTGGTGGGACTAGAAGCTAGCTATTTATTTTCAAATTACCAATGGATATCCTGGGACCTCTATTTGGATTATTGTGGAGATTGTTGTTGAGGCTAATACTTTTATGTAATGTTAGATAGTTTGACTGGGCAGATAATGAAGGAAAGATACCATGACACATATTTTGTGTTGCATGATTTATAAGAACATTCAAAGGAACATATTCTTTGTAGTCAAAAGGAAAAGCTAGCAATTGGTTTTCAAATTATCAGTAGATATCCCAGGACATGTATTAATGTTGGGACTATTGTTGATACTTTTTTTTCTTTGAATTTACTTCATGAAACACACTGCAAAGTCAGAATTCATTGCACCACATAGCATGTTCATGCTATTTTGATCCCTGGAATTGTTTTAAATTTTAAGGAATCCATCTCAAAGAGCATATTCTAGTTGGGTTGGTAACTAGAAGAAGTTAACTTTTGAAGAAAATAGCTAGATCCTGGCAAGGTAATCCATGAACCCTTCTCTAATTTATTTGAAGATATTTTGAGGATGAACAAGGTTGAAATGTGAGTTATAAAAAAGTATCCATACCAATTTTGGACTAGTGGTTAACCTCATTCTGCGTTTAATAGGTTATATGATATGTAGCTTATAAATTGAAATATGTTACAAACCAGTTTACATATCATATGTTTTTCTTCAGTATTGTATACAAGTGTATTTTGGTAATGTAAATATATCATATATATGTTCGCTCATGATGGATTATTTCCAATGTTACTAATGTAAAAAGGGCATTTTTTCAGAGATATTTTTTTATGTTTTCTTTTTTCTTGTTGTCAATGGGGTAGAGGACAACTATGTAGAAAGTCCTTTTGGGAATGTAGAACCTCAATGCCACTCTTCAAGCTTCGAGTTTGACAACAAAATATGGGGGAGTGACAACATCTTATGCAACGTATTTCCCAACAATCCCCGATCCTCTTCATTACAATGGCACCCTAGTGAATCTTGAATCTCCCCAACTTAAGCAGCCCAACTCATCATTATTAATGAACAAAATATGTTTGTAATAGCTATCTCCTAACAAATTGGTCTATTTAACTCAAAAAACATTCGAAGATTTTATAAATTTATGGTTCTTAAGATCTAATTTCACAAGCCTTAGTGGATGAGTTATCAACTCACAAAGGTTCTCATCTCCTAGTAGTAATCAAATGGCAGAGTTCTATTCAATCCTTCAAAAGAATCAATGCAAGAATATACCTAGATGATAACTTGAAAGAAGGATGCAAAATATATGATCATAATGGTGAGCCAATTGTATGAAGCACCAAACATGAAGCACCTTTGGTAAGTTGGGTACCCATCATACATGAGTTTCTATAAAATGGTATCATTTTCAATTAGGCGGATATCTTTTGAAGCAATTTATGTCAAAATTTACACAAAGCTAAAACATCGAAGTCTAAACATTCATCAAGGTTCTACATAGCCTCCTACCTCATGAATTGTATTTGCATCAACACAGAATTGTCTACATTTATCAATCTTTGTATTCTAGAATTATAATCAATTCATTTCCATTACTAGTTGTTATGGAAGTCAACAAAATATAAATAATAATACTATTCTATATGCGATAATGTATTAACATTGTTATATGAAATAGTATATCTTGAGGAATACCCATGGTTTAAAATTTATATCATATTCAATTGAGGTTATAAAACAAATCATAGATTGGCATGTGGAAGAAAGATTCAATTACATAGGAATATATGGCCTTACAAAGTCTCCTCATACGCTACCCAAGTATGTTCCTACTAGGTTGGTGATTCGCAAGAGAGCCTACCAAACCGCTTTGCATGGGACAATTAAGTCTTTAAAAAAAAAGAAAAAATACATGGCCATTGTTTCCTCTATGTATTAACTCTTAAGAGTTAATAGATTTCATCCATGCCAATGTAGCCTTAGAACTATATGCATATCATTTCTTCACAGATCCACTCAAAATACATGATCCTCTCCACATGGTAAGAGACCATTTTAAAATACTTGGTCTTACACAAGGAATTTGTCATCAACATATTGAACAAGAAGATATTTTCAAGAGGGCCATGATTCAAAGTAGAGGTATGATAGAGAAACAATAAGGCAATATAGTGGCAATTTCACTCGACATATTATAGGTCATCTGGGACTCCTAAGGAAACATTTGGGCAAGTAATCATAGTTGTACAACATCGGTTTAAATCCTATTCCAATTTGTTGAACGACATTGTTTCATAAAGATATACAAGTAGGTAATACAAAGACAAAGGATGTATAGGAGGTATTACTATCTAAGACCATTACCTCCAGAAAATATAAGTATTTAAATGTGGAAGAACCTAGACACTAAGAAGGGAAGATAGTTGCTTTAAAAGAACATTTGAGAAATGTGCCAATAGAAAAAGAAGGTAACTTTGGAGGATAACAAGATAAGGGATCCATGCTTTATCCAATAAATCAAGAGTATGGATGAGAAACCTAGTTAATTTAATACTTGAGTGTTCAATTACTTGGGAAGAGGAAATTGAATAAAAGGATGAATCCTTTGTATTCAATGTCCAAAGTTAAAATCCTAAGAAATTGGTATGCAAAAGAAAGAGGTGTAGATGCAAAGGTAAGTGTACAAACTATGGAAGAATATGTTTGAATACTAAAGATACTCATCAAATATAGGAGTCTCCTAAATATTATTTGAAAAACCTCCAATGAAAAATTATAGGAAATGAATGTAGAGAGTTCATCTAAAGATAAATATATCTTTAGTATTAAGAAACAAAACAAGGTTTTAAATATAGCATCGAGTAGCAAAAAATATTTAATTTAAGTTGCTAACTCACTGGAAAACATTTGATTGATCTTAATGATTGAATATTCCATGGACCTTGTTGAGGCCCTACTTTTTCTAAGTACTAGCGCAGAACAATAACTAGTAGAAGATGGATCCATAGAGGACCTAGAGCCATAAAATCTTGAGTATGTGGAGAATTCATGGAGTCATCACAAAACCCCTCTATGCCTATACCACAAACACTTTATACATTTTTCTAAAGGGAGTGAACCACTTTTATATAAGTGGGTTATGTAACTGACTCAATGGTATATATATATATATATATATATATATATATATATATATAAAGAATTCATGGAGTCATCACGAAACTCCTCTATACCTAGTCCATAAACACTTTATACATTTTTCTAAAGGCAGTGAATGTCTT
>JZKD02S0175807.1:818055-830489 GCA_000966675.3 Picea glauca
GGTGGATTATTTAAATAATCAAGAGAAGTGACAAAATCAAGAAATGATAAAGTAAGGTGACAAAATCAAGAAGGAATATTTAAATGATAAAGTATTGGAGAACTTTCTATTTCTGAAAAGTGGTTAACCCTAAAATAAGGAAAATAGGTTAAGTGACCTAAAAATGGGTTAAGTGACCTAAAAAATGGGTTAAGTGACCTAAAAATGGGTTAAGTGACCTAGAGGATGAAAGTATAAATAATATAGAAATGGTCTCTTGTAGATAATCCTTTTTATGGATCAATGGAAAGCTTCTTGTGGGAATATATTTTGGATTATTGATGGAGAGCTTCTTGTGAGAGATTCTTGAGCATTTTTGGCGTGGAACACTTGAGAATATTGAATATATATATATATGTGATTGAGTTAACCAAGGATATCTAAGCCTAAATTCTAAGGAAAGTGAAGAAAAGAAGGCCAAAATGCAAGGAAGGATAAATTCTTTTGATGGTGCTTTCTAAGGTATGTTATTTACAGGTCATCTCACCATTTTCACTATAACGTTTTTTATATAATGATTCAGATCCTGAAATTACTATGAAAGTGAGAAAGCATATCCAGGTATCTGTGGTTAAAAATTCATCTTGTGGGTTGTTGTATTTTTGGAGTTACACTCCGTGGAAAATAGGGTTTGTGGCTAGTCCTGAAACTAGTCAAAATCAGGTGTTTCGGGTAACAATGTCATAACTTCTTCATAATAGATTCAAATTTAGTGAGCCCATTTTTTTTGGTTATATTATATTATTTAGTATTCTTTTTAATAGTTTTAGATCGATTCAACAAATATTCTGTGCGGGGCACACTCTACAAGGTCGCTCTCTAGAATAAGCCAAAATTAAACAAGGTATGCCATTTTTGATATAACTCCTTTTCTGAGAGGTTACAAGTAGTGCCACTTGGATGAATTGCATACAACACACTAAAGAACATTTTTCATCAGTTTCAGATTTTTTTTCATTACAGGTACAAAGTTATTATTATTTCAAGTTAGGGTTGTTGACTAATCCAAAACTAGTCATGGTTGAGACAAGCAGATGATGAGTTGGTAAATACATGAGGTGTATAGTAGAATATGTTGGTACATATTGATGAGTAGTTGAAACATGATTGCTATATACTTGGTACATGGTTGGATGCACTTGTTTATGGTACAGGTTGATTACAGGTTGGTGCATAGTTGATGCTCTTGTTTATGGTATAGATTGATATCTGTTGAGGATTTTTACTTCATCTCAGTTGGTTGATGCAGGAGCATCTCTCGAGACAAGCGAGCCAGCACAGAAGACAAAGGATAGCTAGGCACATGCTAGCACCAATTTTTAAATTTTCCCTTGAAGTTGATGCGCCAAACAAAAATGAGACCATTTAATTAAGGCGCCTTGGTATAATATAATCAGACCTTGAGCACCCCGCTCTCGTCTGATATAGATAGAGGAATTTATAGTAGTAAATGTAGGTAGGTAGAATTGAATACTAGATTAGATAGTTCTAGAAGAAAGAGGGAGAACGGATATAGACACCCTCATTGTATATTGTAACATAGTCCAGGGAGAGTTAGAAGAATCGAGAGCATAGGAGAGAAGCAGAGAACTGTAGAAGAACACCCATGTATAGATCTTAAAATTAATAGAAGAAATTGATTCAGATTTAGGTCAGTCGTGTTATTCTCTGTGTATGTGTATTGAATGTTATGCTCATGAGTATTTACTTCCTGTTATGCATTGCTATTATGCTATGTGTATGATTTCATGTGTTGAGATTGAAATCTGAGAGGAAGTGGAATGAGTAACAATTGTTTTCTCTATCTAAGCAAGGATTCCTGCAAGGAGTGCAGTTGAAGTTGTTCGCAAGGAGTGTGTTGACAGAATTCTCAGATAGTTAGCTCTTGTTCTCATTCACCCAGAAGTGAAATTGGGTTATATGAGCCGTGCAAGGAGTGCGCAGGCTAAAGAGAGTCTCAGTCATAAAACTGAGCAATGTATAGAAAGACTGTTGTTGCGGGTGTGCATAGAGTTGAAAGAACTCAACACTTAGAGGTGTTGGAGAACTGTCACAAGGAGTGCGTGCAAGGACCCTTTTTGAGGTTGAAAGTGTGAGAAATCTCAAGAGGGATAAGTCCCTTAGGCTCATCGAAGAGAATCAATGGAAGCTCATGCATGAAGTGCATAAAATAGGTGTTACACAGTTGGACCGCAGGTGGGAAAAGTTCCACGGAGGAATACTTGATCATTCTCAAGGAATTGGCAAAGGAAGAAATTGATGGTCAGGATATTGTGGAGAGGATTAGTGAAATCCTGCCAGCCGTTGGATCTGCCAAAGAAGCGAGGAGCTTACGGCTGTGTTCGGATTTCAAGCTCCAGAGATTGAGGGCCATCATATCTCACTAACCACCCATAAGCCGTCGGACCTGACAGAAGCTACACAAGGGTGACCATCGGGATTTGAAGGATCGGAAATCCTGGGGTCGAATGTTTTTCGACATTTGAAACCCTGAAGTTCCAGGAATATCGGAGCCGTTTGATAGTTGGACACATGGCGGAGATCAAGGCATCATGAGTTCGAGGATCAGAAGTCCGTGAACAGAAGGTCGGGGAAAGTTCATAATGAAAAACCTGGCATAATCTGAATCATCCGTTCGGGAGGATAGGTGTCAGGAATCCGAGGAGATTTGGGATACCGGTGTTAGGAAATCAGAGTTCCTGAAGAAAAGGAAGTCACATTGTAATTCCTGAAACCCCGGAGAAATCGGGACCGTTCGCCAGAGAGGACGCGTGGAGGTGATCAGTGCCCTCGGGAAATTTCCCGATAAGGAATCGTCCATCGAGGTTTGAGTCATCGAGAAATCAGGGATTCCAGTGACAAAGTGTTTATGCACTTTGTTTTCATGAACAATGAAATCCCAACGAGGAGAAAGGTACAATTGTGAGACCAGTTGTCAGCACGTTAGGAAGGAGGAAGGCACCGTAGTGGAAGCTAGCTGACAGCCTGACAGAGAATCAGTGTTCGAGGAATCGGGAAACCCACGGGTAAGTTTTTTGTAGCATTAGAAATATTGTAGCCCCGATGGAGATAAGACCATGGTCATGGGTTAACAGTCATATGAGCCAAGGCCTATATCCAGGGGGGCTATCACGGAAAGGGTGCGTCGGGATTCGGGGAATTACAAGTCCCGGGGACAATTGTATTTTGACACCGGAAAGTCTGAAACTCCGATGAGGGATATGACTATGGTCATATAAGGAGAGGTCACATGGACGTAGGAGTTTATCCTGGAGGGATAACGGGAATTTTAGGAGCATCGAGAATTTGAAGTCAGAAAACCCGATAGAAGGGATATAAGGCTAAGGTCTTATAGAGAGTGGTCGCGTGGACTGAAGGCTTGGTCAGGTGGGGCTAAGGCAACAAAGGAGCATGTCGGGGATCGGGGATTGGTGATCCAAGTTACCAAAAAGTCACGGGTGTCAAGATCCCGATAGAAGGAACCCCAATAGAAGGAGGGGAGTCCTTGAAGAGATTATTGTGGGTGGAATATTTCCTGATAGGAAAATAGAGAACCTTTGAGTTCTTTGGGCCGAGAAAGAAGAAAAGGTCCTGTGAGCGGACGTGCCCTGGGTGGTGCGCCTGCGTCAAGTGGTATCAGAGATTAGAAAAGATTCTTTGCTTTCTGTAGCAGAGAAAAAGGAAAATTCACCATGCCTCCAAGGAGGAGGCTTAGACAATCACCCGATCCAGAGGAGGAAAGGGAAATGTCCAGAGAAAGAGGTAGGCAATTACAGAATCCAGACATGGAGAGAGAAATGTGAAATCTTCGTGCCAGAATGGAGGACATGGAGATAAGAGAAAGGCGCAAAGCTGATGTAGGAGATATCATTCAATACAAAAATGAAGATGATGTTGGACATAGAGAAGAATAAATTCCAGCGGAAGATGCAGCGAGTGAACGCTTACTTAAAGATGTTGCAAGAATGAGTATAAAGGTGAAAATGGGTGTTCCAGTTTATGAGGGGAATCTGGATGTAGAAGAACTACTATATTGGATTAGAGCTCTAGACACTTACTTTGATTATGAAGATATCAAAGAGGATAAGAAGTTCAGGCATGCCTTCATGAGATTAAAAGGACATGCAGCCTTGTGGTGGGATGAACTACAAGATGATAGGCGTTGCCAAGGCAAGCAGGAAATTAAGAGCTGGGACAGGATGATTGCCAAGATGAAGGCAAAATTTATTCCCAGGGATTATCAATTTTCTCTATTCAGGAGGATACAGAACCTGAGACAGAAGCATATGATAGTAAAGGAATATACTAAGGAATTTTACAAGTTGAATATCAGGGCAGGTCATCGTGAAAGCAATGATGAAAAGGTGGCCAGGTATATGAATGGCCTGAGATATGAGATTCAGGATTAAATGAGTATGGCAACCATCCGAATGGTGGAGGATGCTTACCAAATGGCTCTAAAAGATGAGGAGAAGCTGATCCAAAAGCAGAGTCAAAGAGGCTGAGGCATAAGTCATCCCAGAGGTAAGACAGTTGCCCAGGAAAGAACCCAGAAGCCCAGGGACGACTGGAAAAAACCTTCGACTCAGACATAGAGAGGCGGAAGCTTGCAACGAGGATGATATGCTGAGAAAAGAGAACAACATACTGAGCAGAGAGGAGGATATGCTGATAATGATAGGTTTCCTCGTACCATAGGTAGAGGAAGAGGAAGAGGTGGAGTAATTACATGCTTCACATGTGAAAAGAATGGGCACAGGTCATTCGAGTGTCCAGAGAAAAAGAAATAAACTGGAGAGACTCACATCGCCGAGGCACAAAGGCAATATGTTGAGGCTGAATACGTTGAAGGCGGAAGGTCGTTGGTGATGCGGAAAGTCCTTTTGATGCCAGAGAAGGATATGGAGAATACAGCACAGAGGAACAATCTTTTTAGGACTGCTTGCAAGACCAAGGATAGAGTGTGCTCATTGTGGACAGAGGTAGCACAAATAATATTGTTTCAACTGAGATGGTAGAGAAGATAGAGCTGGAGACAATTGCTCACCTGAACCCATACAAAGTTTCATGGCGACAGAAGGGACATCAGGTAAATGTCACTAAACAATGTTTAGTTGAATTCAAAATAGGAGGATATAATGATAAAATACTCTGTGATGTTATTCCTATGGATGTTTGTCATCTATTGCTGGGTAGACCATGGCAATATGATAGAAATGTGATTCATGATGGGAGGATGAACACATACACCCTGGAGAAGAATGGGAGAACCCATATGTTGCATCTAATTGAGGATAAAGAGGTGAAGCTAGAAGTAAGCAACACAGTACTTATCATGAGTGGGAAGGAAATTCTTATCGAAGTTAAGAAGGAGGATCCACAATTCTTTGTGGTCAGAAAACCGAGAATTGTTCTAACTAGTACAAGGGTGGATGATTTTCCAGAAGAAGTTCAGGAGCTGCTAGAAGAGTTCGTTGATATTGTAGTGGATGAACTACCCCATTCATTGCCACCGATGAGAAATGTGAGTCATCATATTGATCTCATACCAGGAGCTAGTTTTCAAAACAAATCCATGTACAGATTGACGCCACAAGAGAATGAAGAGGTTAAAAGACAGGTCCAGGATTTATTAGACAAAAGGTTGGTTAGAGAAATCTTGAGTCCGTGTGTTGTTCCGACAGTACTCAGTCCGAAGAAAGACGAAGGCTGGAGGATGTGCACTGATTCAAGAGCCATTAATAAGATAACTATCAGGTATAGATTCCCATTGCCAAGAATGGATGATTTGATGGATTGCTTAAGTGGAGAATTTTTTTTTTCAAAGATTGATCTAAAGAGTGGATATCACCAGATTCGCATGAGAGAAGGTGATGAATGGAAAACAGAATTCAAGATGAATGAAGGTTTGTATGAATGGCTTGTTATGCTATTTGGCTTGACGAATGCGCCAAGTACCTTCATGAGATTGATGAATGAAGTCCTGAAGGAGTTCATTAGGAAATTTTTCATCGTGTATCTGGATTACATATTGGTTTTCAGCAAGACGAAGGCTGAACATCTGAAGCATTTGGCTATTGTGATGAAGAGACTACAGCAGGAGAAGTTGTTGATAAATGTAAAGAAGTCCTCATTCATGAAGACAAAGCTTATTTACTTGGGATTTGTTATATCTGCAAATGAGTTGAGGATGGATCCAGATAAGGTGGAGGTAATCAAGAATTGGCCATCACCGAGGAACATATTTGAGGTAAGAAGTTTTCACGGTTTGGCTAGTTTCTATTGAAAATTCATTAGGAATTTTAGTGAAATTAGTGCAGCAATGATGGATACAGTGAAGAAAAGACATAAATCTTTTCACTAGATTGATGAGGCTAAGAAGAGTTTCAATTTGTTGAAATGGAAGATTATGGAACAACCAATTCTGGTGTTGCTAGATTTTCAAAAGACATTTAAGGTAAAATGTGATGCAAGCAGGTTTGCCATAGGAGCGGTCTTGAGTCAGGAGGACAGACCAATTTCATATTTCAGCAAGAAGTTGAATGAAGCAAAGGAAAAGTATTCCACGTATGATAAGGAATTTTATGCCATCATCCAAGCATTGAAGAAATGGAGGCACTATTTGATTCCAAAGAAATTTGTTTTATATAGTGATAACCATGCATTACAATTTGTGACTCAAGAGGAAAAGTTGAATCAGGCATGTTAAATGGGTTGAATACATGCAAAATTTCACTTTTGTGATAAAACATATTTCTGGTACTGCTAACAAAGTTGTTGATGCTTTGAGCAGGAAGTGTTTGCTATTGCAAGAGTTCAAAGTCAGGACGTTAGGCTTTGATGATCTTAAGGACATGTATGCAGATGATTCAAACTTTAAGGAAGCGTATGAAGCAGTTGAGAATCTAGTTCTCAGATACAGAAGCCAGTGGATAGAGTAAATGATCCGGGAAGGGTTGTTGTTTAAGGACAATCAGTTGTGTATTCCAAATTGCTCCATGAGGGAGAATCTGTTAAAGGAGAAGCACAGCAGAGGATTGGCCGGACACTTTGGTCATGACAAGACATTTGAAAAGTTGAGCGAGTCATACTTTTGGCCAGGGATGAGGTCAAAGGTCAAAATTTTTGTAGACAGATGCAGTATTTTCTAGCATGCAAAGGGAAAGAAGCAGAATGCATGTTTTTATCAACCATTACCCATACCAGAGAGGCCATGGGAGGCAATAAGTATGGATTTTATATTTGGGGTTACCAAAGACACCAAGGGGTGTTGACTCCATCTTTGTGATAGTGGATAGGTTTTCCAAGATGGCACATTTTATCCCATGTCAAAAAACCAGTGATGCGACGCACATCACGAATCTGTTTTTCAAAGAAGTCGCCCGACTTCATGGCTTACCAAGGAGTATTGTTTCAGACAGAGACACAAAGTTCTTAGGGCACTTTTGGAGGACATTGTGGAAGAAGTTGGGGACTAACTTGATGATTATTTCAGCTTATCATCCTCAGATGAATGGACAAACAGAAGTGGTCAACAGAAGTCTGAGAGACTTACTGAGAAGCTTGGTGATAGAGCACCATAGCAGTTGGGATAGCATATTTCCGCAAGCAGATTTTGCATACAATGATTCCGTGAACAGGAGCATAGTTCGAAGTCCATTTCAGATTGTATATGGCACGTAGCCGAGAGGAGTTTCTGAATTGAGGGATTTAGTATAGACTGCGACTAGCAGTGCTAGTGCAGAATAATTCGCTGAAGCGATGAAGGAACTTCACAGCCAGGTGAAGGAGTAGTTGCTGAAATCAAGTCAAGAATACAAGCGCAGAGCCGATCAGCATAGAAGACAACTTCAGTTTGAAGTTGGTGATCTAGTTCTGGCGCATTTGAGGAAATAAAGGTTCCCGAGAGGAACATACAACAAGTTAAAGATGAAGAAAATCAGACCATGCAAGGTCTTGAAGAAGATGGGAGAAAATGCTTATGAGATCGAGTTATCGGATGGGATCAGAATTTCTCTGATATTCAACATCACAGATTTATACCCATTACAAGCTAGGGAAATAGAGACTGCAAGTGATGAACAACCAGAGGTTCAGTGGAAAAAGCAGATGCCAGTTGCAGAGAAGCCACAGATGGAACAAATACTGAATAAACGAGTGGGTAAGAAAACCAGAAGGAAAGAATATTTTGAATATTTGGTCAAGTGGAAGGGCCATCCAGTTGAAGACACCAATTGGGAGACTGAAGAAGAGATACAGAAGCATGGACATACTATGCAGGAGCTCATGGACAGGAGCCCATGAAAATTTTCAAGTGAGGGAGTATGATGCAGGAGCATCTCCCGAGACAAGCGAGCCAGCGCAGAAGACAAAGGATAGTTGGGCACACACCAACACCAATTTTTAAATTTTCCCTTGAAGTTGATGTGCCAAACATAAATGAGACCATTTAATTAAGGCGCCTTGCTATAATGTAATCAGAACTTGAGCGCCCCGCTCTCGTCTGAGATAGACAAAAGCATTTATAGTAGTAAATGTAGGTAGGTAGAATTGAATACTAGATTAGATAGTTCTAGAAGAAAGAGGGAGAACGGATATAGACACCCTCATTGTATATTGTAACATAGTCCAGGGAGAGTTAGAAGAATCTAGAGCATAGGAGAGAAGCATAGAACTGTAGAAGAACACCCATGTACAGACCTTAAAATTAATAGAAGAAATTGATTCAGATTCAGGTCAGTCGTGTTATTCTCTATGTATGTGTATTGAATGCTATGCTCATGAGTATTTACTTCCTGTTATGCATTGATATTATGCTATGTGTATGATTTCATGTGTTGAGATTGAAATCTGAGAGGAAGTGGAATGAGTTACAATTTTTTTCTCTATCTAAGAAATGATTCCTGCAGGGAGTGCAGTTGAAGTCATCTGCAAGGAGTGCATTGACAGAATGCTCAGATAGTTAGCTCATGTTCTCATTCACCAAGAAGTGAAATTGGGTTATACGAGCCATGCAAGGAGTGCACAGGATAAGGAGAGTCTTAGTCGTAAAACTGAGCAAAGTATAGAAATACTGTTGCTGTGGGTGTGCGTAGAGTCGAAAGAACTCAACACTTAGAGGTGTTGGAGAACTGCCGCAAGGAATGCGTGCAAGGACCCTTTTTGAGTTTGAAAGTGTGATAAATATCAGGAGGGATAAGTCCATTAGGCTCATTGAATAGAAGAACTGGAAGCTCCTGCATGAAGTGTATAAAATAGGTGCTACACAGTTGCGTCGCAGGTGGGAAAATTTCCACGGAGGAATACTTGATCATTCTCAAGGAATTGGCAAAGGAAGAAACCGACGGTCAGGATCTTGTGGAGAGGATTAGTGAAATCCCGCCAGTCATTGGGTCTAGAAAAGAAGTGAGGAGATTACGGTTGTGTTCTGGGTTCAAGATGCAGAGATTGAGGGCTGTCAGATCTACGGCTATGTTCCGGGTTCAAGATGCAGAGATTGAGGGCCGTCAGATCTCACTAACCACCCGTCAGCCGTCGGACCTGATAGAAGCTGCACGAGGGTGACCATCAGGATTTGAAGGATCGAAAATCCTAGGGTCGAATGTTTTTCGACATTTGAAACCCTGAAGTTTTGGGAATATTGGAGACATCCGACAGTTGGACACGTGGCAAATAAAAAGGCGTCAGGAGTTCGGGGATCAGAAGTCCGTGAATAGAAGGTTGGGGAAAGTTCATAGTAAAAAATCTGGCATAATCTGAATCATCTGTTCGGGAGGACAGTTGTTAGGAATCCAAGGAGAGTCAAGATATCTAGCGTCGGGAAATCAGAGTTCCTGAAGACAGGGAATTCGAGACATTGTAAGTCCTGAAACCCCGGAGAAATTGGGACCGTTCGCTAGAGGGGACGTGTGGAGGCGATCAGTGCCCTTGGGAAATTTCCCAATAAGGAATCATCCATCGGGGTTTGATTCATTGGGAAATCGGGGATTCCAGTGACAAAGTGTTTATGCACTTTGGTTTTGTGAACCGTGAAATCCCAACGAGGAGGAAGGTACAATTGTGAGACCAGCTGTCAGCACATCAGAAAGGAGGAAGGTGTCGTAGTGGAAGCCAGCTGTCAGCCTGACGCAGAATCGGTGTTTGAGTAATCAGAAAACCCATGGGTAAGTGTTTTGTAGCATTAGAAATCCCATAGCCCCAATGGGGATAAGACCATGGTCATGGGTTAACATTCATATGAGCCAAGGCCTATAGCTAGGAGGGCTATTGCGGAAAGGGCGTGTTGGGATTCGGGGAATCACAAGTCTCGGGGACAATTGTATTTTGATACCAGAAAGTCTGAAACTCCAATAAGGGATATGACTGCGGTCATATAAGGAGAGGTCACGTGGACCCAGGAGTTTATCCTGGAGGGATAACAGGAATTTGATGATCATTGGGAATTTGAAGTCAGAAAACCCGATAGAAGGGATATAAGGCTGAGGTCTTATAGAGAGTGGTCGTGTGGACTGAAGGCTTGCTCAGGTGGGGCTAAGGCAACAAAGGAGCACGTCAGGGATCGGGGATCAGTGATCCAAGTTACCAAAAACTCACGGGTGTCAAGATCCTGATAGAAGGAACCCCGATAGAAGGAGGGGAGTCCCTGAAGAGATTACAGTGGGTGGAATATTTCCCGATAGGGAAATAGAGAACCTTTGAGTTCTTCGGGCCGAGAAAGAAGAAAAGGTCCTGTGAGCGGACGTGCCTTGGGTGGTGCGCCTGCATCATTGGTGCTGATAATGTAAGCTAAGTATTGCATATAGATTTGGTGCTCTTGTAGAGTTGTACTCTATTTAGTTGTGGCTGAAAAACCCTTGGATTGAAGTCCATAATAAAAAGAAAAATTGTACATACATCTTGTGTTCCTTGTGGAGATGATTTGTTGATAATATATTATTGATATATGTTGTTGATATGTATTCACATCTAATTGATTATTAATGAAAGCAATGAGTAATGAGTAAATGTTGAATGCTAACTAATGATTTTTGTGTAAGAGGGATGTTTTGGGAAAAAGATCCCCACACTCATTCACTCTCCCTCTAAGTGTGGTAGGTGTGTCCGACAAGATACACAAAACCCATCAAGGAAGAAGTCCATGCATATGAACTAGAAAAAATATACAAATTAAAAGCCAGACAACACGATTACATTAATCCTATGGTAGATGGGAACCTAAGTTGGTGAAGTGATAATGCATTTTCATCATATTTAGAAGAAGCATTGGAGAACTGGAAGAAAAAAATGTACGAAGTATCTACTAGGAGATGTGCTAGATTAACCAGAGAAGGTCGTTGGATAGGCACAAGAGTAAGTAACTTTCCCACCTTTGATGGTCTAAATCATTTAGAAGTTTTCTTGTTGGAATTTGAAGAAATTGTACCAATACAACAAATATTGTTGGCAATGGATGAGGCCCTAAAAGAAATCCCAACAAGATGGTGGGGGGCACACAAAAACAACATTACAGACTGGGTACAATTTCACACTTTGATGATAGCACAATTTTTAGAGAAAGTAGAAGGATGTGAAGTTAGGAACACAGGTCGAAGCTATCTGAAGGACCATGTGCGAAGTTGCGAGGAAGCCTAGATCAACATTCCTCAAGAGCAGTGGGTGCACAAATTAATCAACACATTGGACACAACCCCTATCAACTAGTATCTTCAAGTAGAACTGCATCTCATCACTGCAGATTGTGAAGGTATGACCCAGAACTTTGTAACTACCTTTTTGTTTGAAATCTAATATCCTACAGTGGATCAATCATTGTATATCGTAAGACAAAAATTATTTGAGGAGGCACCTAGCCTCCCTTTGGAACAAGAAGAAGACAAATGGATTGCGCCTCTCCAAAAATTGCAAGGCTGTTATAATATCAATGTTGACGAAGACGATGATCCTATGAAGGTGAACATCGCTGAAACAAAAGGCCAAAGAGGCATAGAAGGACTAGGAGTTGAACTACCTTTCATTGGATAGCCAATCAAGATCAAGAAAGTCAACATTGGAATAGAGAAAACATCGAAGTTTGCTAACGTTGGAGATTATTGGGATGCTGCCACTATTGACAAGATAACATAGTTACTGCATGAATATCAGGACTTGTTTCCAACCAAGTTCACTGATATGAAGGGAATTAAAGGGCCCATGGGAGAGATGAGTATCCCTTTGAAACTAGATGCAAGGCCAATCAAATAGAGACTGTTAAGAACCAAATATCAATATAGCATAGAAAAAGCTCAGAATAAGTACTCAATGCCTTGAAAAAGAGAGAATTTCAGATAATAAGCCTCTTCAAGGGGGAAACCTCCTTTTACCCCACATAAATGTTCAAGTACAAGATGATTCCAAAT
>JZKD02S0175807.1:836254-860289 GCA_000966675.3 Picea glauca
ACAAGATGATTCCAAATGAAAATGTCTCCTTGGTATATATAGGAGACTAGGAGGTATAATTACAACTAATGGAATAAATCCGACATAAATAAAATGACATTACTAATGTAATATGACCCAATTAATGGGTAATGATAAAATATTAGAGCTTAATAGAGACCTTACATATTGAACCCTAAATATAAGGAGAAAGTGAAGATTGAACTTGATAGAATGTTGGAAGCAAGAATCATAGAACCTGTTGAAGAGTCATAGTGGATTAGCCCTATGGTGGTACAAGACAAAAGACAGGTGAAATCAAGATCTTCATAGATCTTCAAAAGTTGTATGAGGCCTTTTTTCATGACCCATTTCCTACACCATTTACTGATGAAGTGTTAGATCATGTAGGAGGACATGAGGTATGTTCTTTTACAGATGGATTTTTCAGGATACCATCAGATCTGGATTGCCAAGTAAGATCGCCATACGACCACATTTTCAATAGAATGGGGTTCCTACCAGTATTCAATGACGTCATTTGGATTGAAGAATTCCTTGACCATATTTTCCAGGGTGGTGGTCGAAGTGTTCAAGGAGTTTTTACATAAATTTTTGGAAGTGTTCAAGGAGTTTTTACATAAATTCCTGGAAGCATATTTTGATGATTAGACTATTTTTAGCTTATTACAAAATCATATTGAATGTTTAATATTAATGTTGGATAAGTGTAGGCAGTGTCAGATTGCCTTGAACCTGAAGAAGGGCATCTTATTTTCACCCTTTGGAGTGTTTTTAGGTCATATTGTGTGTAAGAAGGGACTACTGGTAGGCCCATCTAAGATTTCTATTATAGTTGATCTACCCCCTCCTACTTCATTCAAATAGTTGCACACTGTGCTGGGACACACTGGATACTACAGGAAGTTCATTAAAGGCTATGCATAGATCAAAACACCAATGGAGAATGTTTTGAAAAAATAATGTCAGTTTCATTGGACAAAAGAATGCCACCAGAGCTTTGACACACTGAAATAGAAAGTGGTTATTGTGCATATTCTGGTTTTCCTAGATTGGAGAAAGGAATTTCACGTGCATGTCGATGCAACTTCTATTGCATTAGGATATGTTTTAGCACAACCGAGAGCTGGAGACATTGACCACCCGTTAGCCTTTGCTAGCAGGAAGCTATCAATAGCTGAAATTAATTACACCACCACTGAGAGAGAAGGGTTAGTCATGGTGTATGCGCTGAAGACGTTTCAGCACTACTTGTTGGGATGACACTTTAAAATGTTTATTGATCACTTCATGCTGGAATACCTAGTTAACAAGCCAATATTGGGGGGGAGAATATGCAGATGGATTCTGGTATTTCAGGAATATGATTTCAATATCATGGTTAAGCCAGGGAGAATGAACAAAGGTCCTGACCATTTATAGAGGTTAGAACATGGAGAAGAGCCTACGCGTTTGGATGATACATTATCAGATGCATAGTTTTTGACCATTAGAAATATTGATGATCACTTCACGGAGATAGTCCAATTCCTTTCAATAGGAATGGCACCGAGTGAATATACAATCACCCAGAAGAAACAACTAGTAGTGCATGTTGCAGACTTTTCACTTATAGCTGGACAACTATACAAGATGGGGCCTGATGAGATATTGAGGAGGTGTGTTATGGAGGCAGAATGACCATTGATCCTTGCAAAATCTCATGAAGGAAACGTAGGAGGAAAATACGTAGGAAAATAAACAACGCAAAAGGTTCTTAGAGATGGCCTCTGGTGGCCTACCTTACAAAAATATGCTAAGGACTATTATAGAGCTTGTGATGTATGTCAAAGAGTTGGGAGATGGTCCAGAAGAGATGAAATGACTTTAGCACTATAGATGACCCTACAAGCATTTGAGAAATGGGCCATTGATTTCATCGGACCTATAAACCCACCAGGGAAGCGCACAAGATCTAGATACATAATCACTGCGATAGAGTACTTGACCAGATGGGCCAAAGAAATAGCAGTTAAGGACTGTAGTGCAACTACAGTTGGACGCTTCATATTTTATGACATCATAACCAAGTTTGGATGCCCGAAGATCCTTATGAGCAATCAAGGCACACATTTCATAAATAAGACCGTTGAATCCTTGACTGAGGAATTTGCAGTCCATCATCAGAAGAGCACACCCTAACATCCACAAGAAAATGGGACAGTTGAAGCATTCAACAAGATTTTGGAGACAACACTGACAAAGATTTGTAATGTGAACAGGGATGACTGGGATGTAAGAGTACTAGTAGTACTATGGGTCTGTAGAACCACTTGCAAGAAGCTAACAATGTAGACCCCCTTTAAGTTGGTTTATGGTCTCGAAGCAGTTGTCTTGAAGGAATATTTGGTCCCAAGATTAAGAATCGCAACCTTTACAGATATGGATGACACTGGTGTTGTTCAAGAGAGGTTCACGTAGTTGGTTGAACTAGAAGAAGACCTATTTATTGTAGGATTCCATCAACAGGTACATAAGGAAAGAGAAAAGGCCTACTATGACAGATACATCAAGAAGAAGGCATTTAAGCAATGCGATTTGGTACTGATATACAACATCAAATTCATGAAGCACCCATGAAATTTATGAACACATTGGCTAGGGCCATATGAGGTTGTCTATGTCATGGAAGGAGGAGCTTCACAGTTGAATACCTTGAATGGAGAATGGAAGGAGTTTTTGGTAAACGAGAGCTGGTTGAAACTATACTATGACAACTAGCTACCTCAAAAATCTCACTAAAAGAATAAGGAAAAGGGTCCAGGTACCAGGTGCAGTTGAAACTGGGTACCAGACACAGAAAAACCAGTCTGCACAAGGAAGGGAGGGATAGAGCAGAAAGCACAGGCTTCTCTGCACAGCCTAAAGTCAAAGAAAATCAGAAGGATCATATCTAAAGTGCCTTGGGATGAGTCACAGGTGAGTGTTGGGGGCCTGTTGGCCCTTGGGTATGGAAGTAAGTGAAGAGTAAAGTAGAAAATATGGAATTTGAACTACATGAAAGAAACAATGATTGATATTGGATCAAAGTAAGCAGAAGAACAGAAAAGACGATGTGAAATAAGAGAAAGCAAGTCGTTAGATGAGGAGATCGAGGATGGATAGGTCAACAAGGAAGATAGATCATGGACATCTCAGCAATTGGAAAAATCCACTATTGGATGCTTTGGAGCACTACACAAGAAGGAAGGAAAGATAGGTTGACGAAGCCTTGAAAAACATGGGTTAAGTTGACCTAGGGTTTTAGACAATTAGGGTTTTGGTATCTAGGGTTTTGACACTTAGGTTTTGGCCTAAGGCTATCGATGAGCTATTGTAATGTATAAATAAAGGTCAAGAGGACCTGGGATGGGTTGGTTTTTGTTTTTATTTTCATTTCAGGTTCATGATTGTTATGAGTGATCATTGTAGTGAGGGAGAGAAGCATTGAGAAGTGAGGGAAGTTTGTGTTGTAATATCTTTAGCTGGGTGCGAAGATCAACCCTGTAGCTGGGTGCGCAGGGAGGGAAGATAGAAAAAAAAGAGAGAAGATATGTTGGCTAAGAGCGCAGATAATAACTGTATGCTTCCATATTAATATATTATAAAGAACATTTTTGTGGAAGTATTCCTAGGGAGAGGGTGGACCACATACATCTTTGTGTTTTGTGTGATTGATTTTGTGTTCTATTGTTTATGGATATACTATTATTGCATTATTGTGTTAGATCTGATAGATAGTTGTGCGAAGTAGATCTAAGTTGGAAATTGATATCTAGATGTTGTGTTGTTCTTTTATTGGATCCACTTTGTATTCCCTTGGTTGTAGACATTTGTGTCCTGCAACCCCTCATAGCTACTTTGGGTGAGACTGCATCTGCCTCACAGGTGTTGCCTAAAGGGCCAGTAGTTAGGTCTTGTTGGTGCACTCTTGGAGCTGAACCCTGGATCTGCTCCTGTGCCAACACTATGTCTTGGACTGGTTGTCTAGAGGTTGTTGGTTAGGGCCATCCTTACCATGATTTTGTTGTAGAATATTTGTAGACACAAATTCCCCTTTGTTCTCGTGACTAACGTTTTGCTCGATTTTGACATCATATCGATAGGCAGCTCCTAATGATGAGATATTTAGGAAATCCATTTCATTTTGGATGTACCCATGTAGAGCCCATGGTATTTCAGAATCTAATGTCACTCAGAGTATTGATACCTTGATTGGTGTGCAAGGTATGGAAAGCATTTGTGAACTCCGACACTATTTGGCTCTTCTCTTGCCACAGTGTGGTCCATCTCATGTACTGGTCTTCATAGTTATCAACGAGATAGTACTATTCTTTGACCACCTCCACAAAAAAATCCCAAGTGAGCTCAACCCCATACATTCCGGATTCCTCTATGGAAATTTTATTCCAGTAAGTTTCACACCAATGTTTGACATGGGCGAGAGCCTTGAGGAGTGTGAAGGTGATATTTTCCCTGTCTGAAAAATTTTGAACAGAGAAATAACCTTCTAATAGATTTGACCATTTTTCTAGGGCATCCACATCTATCTAACCTTCAAATATGGGAATATCAAAATTAACTTGTACCTTGAAGGGAGGGGTTCCTCCAAATTGGTCTCTTGATGAAGATGCACATGTTGCTATCGGCAGCCGTTGAAGGATGTGTGCAAAATTCTCCATCCTTTCATCCCTCTGTCACGTGAGAGATTTATCAAGAAATAGGTTAATAGAATATTATGCTCCACCATATTTATTTTCTGTCACCATCGATGGTTTCTTGGGTGTGTGAGAATGATTGTCCTGAAGAGAGAAAAACTCTAGACCCAATTGGCTATACTCAGACCTCGTTGGGGACATGCACTAAAAAACAATCAAGAGAAGCCTGTTCTAATACCTCTAATCCATATTATGTTTGGAATGAAACAAAAGCAGAGATATTATGATGAAACACTCATGAAAATTGCCAAAAATAGAGAAATACAACAATACTTGATTTCTATTAATCAAAGAATTGTAAGAGACTGTAAAAATACAGAGTGAAAAACTCGCTATAATGGTGGCATATTTATCTCTGAGAAGAGATGCAATGACTACTCTCATTAACAAGAATATGATTACAATGAGGCTCTGAAGACATTTTTATATTAAACAGGAATTCCAAAACCCTAGACATTCAAAAACCTAACCCTAGGAGATGAAATTCCAAAATTCATGTGGACCCCGTTTGGGTAAGTTAGTACATTAACTTCTCAGGGTCGTAAATTTTTGCATACGATATTCGTTTTAGGTGCATGATAGCCCATTGTAAAGGTATTTTCAAGAAATAGACATTACGCTATCAAAATCTGACTTCGTCTATATTTTGACAGTGGCAAGTGAAAATAACATTGTTTAGTGGCCCAAAACGGCCCTGGAAGTACATCAAGATGTGCTGACATGAAAACATACAAAATAAGCCAGTTGGATTAGGTGGGTGGCCACTAGTATCCACTTGGAATATGTGTATGGATTTATATAGCTCTAAAAGTGTAGAACCCACAATTACAAGGAAGTACAAAAGAACATGTTGAACTGAAAACTAACAAAAGGAGTCAGTTGGAATAGGTGGGTGGCCACCAATATCCACCTGGATCACTTTCACTACTTTCCTTTATGTGACCAATTGATTCCATTGATTCCAATCATAAATACATTTCTATGCATTATTTATGACCTATGCTTTCTGTACCTGCTAAGAATCTCATGAATCCATCTCTTCCCATGTGACACACATTGTCCATAACTCGGCTACTCAATTTTCCATAATGTTGACCTATCTATCACTGTACTATTTTGAAGACTTCTATTGAATATGTTATCTAACTGATCTGAATATGTCTCTCTAAACACTTCATACTGCTTGAAATATAGTTCTCTGATCTGTAGTGTCTATTGCATGGACTCCCCTTGTTCAACATATATATTTACTGGGAGTCTCCAAGATGTATGGCTCAGAAAAGTATCTTCTCCGATGTGGAGTAATATTCATCTTCGTATGTAGACTCATCATCTCTTTAAACTTTGACTTCTTCCTTTCTTCCTATGGATTTATCTTGCACTACAATTCATGAAAGTACAATCTCTTGAACCTGTTCCTTATTCACCTTCTCTCCTTTTCTATCTCGCTATACTGCAAATCCTATGATCTCTGGTACCTGTTCTTCTTGTTTTTCATTTCTTCTTGAAACCTTCCAGTATCTGAAAATTTCATTTTTCCCTATAGATTTGTCTTCATCTCGTACTATTGCTAATCCTACGATCTTTCAGACTTGGTCATTTTTCACATGTTCTTCTTGTTTTATTTTCCATACTTTCTTATATCTGATATCAATGTTCTCTTTAATGGAAGTATCTATCATTCTTAAAAATCATGAGCTATGTGTCCATAGTTATGTCATTTGTAACAGTCAATGTTAAGTGGGGCCACATAAGAATTCCTTCCATAAGCCCTGCAATATGGAACCTTATGTCCAAAGTCAGTACAATAAAAACAATGACCATAAAAGAAATTTACATACTTGGGAGTGAATGATCTTCTTTGTGGTGTAGTCCTTATAAATTCCTTCCTTGGATGATCATAATATTTTCTTCTATGGATCTCTTCATTATGGTTGAAGATTCTTTGCTCCCTAAATGTGGTTGGTCTTGTTGAATATGTATCTCTATTATACCCATTCTTCTTTTATTCTTGCTAACCATGATTGCTTCCTTTGAGTACTTTTGCATAACTCCTACTCTTTTCTTAATTCTTCTTTTCTGGCAACTTGAAATGCTTTTCTTCTATCTCTACTGTTGTTGTGGATGTTTCTTTCTCTTCAATGTTCTTGTTTAGCTTGACGATTTTACTTCTCAATGTGACAACTTCTTCTTCAAGCTTCTCAACCTCTTTTTCTTTCTTCATCATCTGAATCTTCAGGACTTCTTCTGTTCACTTAGCTTCTTCAAGTTGGATCTTAAATGTGATTATTTGATCTTCAAGTTATATTTCTTGTTGATTGAATTCTGCTTCATGATTATTTTCCTTTTCAATATCAAAATTGTCTTCTATTTCATTGGGATTTTTTGTCTCATCACTTTCAATATTCAAATAAGGGAAGTCAATTTCAATATGTCCACACTCTTCACAAGTGAATAAAAATAACTCACTTCTATTGACTATGCACTCTTCTTCTTCTTCTTAATACGTCTGACATGATGAGCATCTTACCTCTTATTTTGTGCCTATATATTCTTTAGAAATATATGACTCTATTATGGGACAAGAATATATATTATGTATCTCATGCTAGAGTTCTTTAGCTGATGAACATTTTCCCACTTTATCCTTTTCTGAATTAGGTAATCCTTCCATGATGAAATCCATTACTATTTTTTTCTTCTTCTTCAATTCCTTCTTGGCTCCAGTATTAGGTTTCTTTGTAGCATTATATCCTATAACAATTGAATACCAAATATCATATCCTATGCCTATAGAAATGTTTTCATCCTTCTGCTCCATATATCATACACTAGACCAATCTAACCATGAAACATTGGTACTCCATTCTTAGTGTATTTCATGATCTCCTTCTAATGGTTAGACTTATTCATGAAGGACCTGATTTGATAGCAATTGTTGGAATACTAAGAGGGGGCGAGGGGTGAATTAGTATGACAAATTTGTACCACTTTTAACCACAATATATATTCTTTCACTTTATCAACAATGTTCAACAATTTATCATCAATGTATCATCTATGATTTCATTCAATATATATATATATATATATATATATCATAAGAATGTAATCATAAGAAACATCACATCAACATCACATCAAGAACAAAATACACTAGTATTTACTAAAAAATCAAATGTGAGAAAACCATAGAATGATTTCTTATATATATCAAGAATTCATTCATAGAAAACACCAACTTCCCAATTCTCCAGTTGAAACTGGAAGGAGGCTACAACCCCCTATTTACAGGATCTAACCTGAAGGAATATACAACTCTCTAAATTCTCTAGCTCTAACCAGAAGGAGACTATAAACCCCTGGGTTCTCTGGCTCCAACTAGAAGGTGGATACAACCACCTAGTTTTCAGGATTCCAACTTAAATGAATATCCAACTCTATGATTCTATGGCTCCAACCATAAGGAGGATACAAACCCCTTTCCTTTCCCCATATTGTCTCCCTAAAATATAAGTGTAGATCGACTGTCACTATCAAAATCATGGTCACTATCACTTCCACTGTCACTGGCATTGTCACATCAGCCACTGTCACAACAACCTATCCAACCCATCAATGTCTCATCCACAAAAATGGATCCAATCTCATCCGCATGAAACTCATTCCAAGATTATGAAGAGCATATCTCAAACCATATGCTCAACATCACCAACACATGCCTCTACCAAGCATGTACCAAGATCACCACATACCATCACAAGATATGTGTCTCAACCAAGTACCAATGTGTACCATGCATAAACCTGTACCATCAACCATGTACCATAAAAAGTGCATCAAATATACCAAGTATTGATCATGTACCATAACCATGCATATCAACGATGTACATTAACAACCCATCACAATAATATTATCAACCAATCAGATCTGATCACATAGAACTCATACCCATTGTCACAAGTGTATATCCCAAACCATGTACAAATATGTCTCTCTAATCATGTTCCATACATATATAAACAATAACAAACCAATTGTATTTAACCCTTAAATCAACCAAGCATCAAACCCTTACTATTGTGCTCATAGGACTATATTTTGATTAGTCAACAACCTTAAATTTTAAGAAGCATAACTTTGTACTTGTAATGAATAAATGTAAAACAATTGTAAAAAATGTTATCCAATTTCCTCTCTACAATTCCTCCAAGTTTCATTGCTTGGAACATCCCAGAAATGGATTTATAAAAAGAATGGTAGACCTTGTTGAATTCTGGCTTATTCTAGAGAGAGAACTTGTAGAACATGCCACACACAGAATATTTGATATATGGATTTAAAAATTGTGCATAACATACTATGGCATGTACTTTATACAATTAATTTTTTTTCACTAAAAGTGGATCTTCTATGAATACATTATGACTTTTTAACCCAGAACACATGTTTAAAACTAGTTTCGAGACTAGTCAAAATCCCCATCTTCCACATATTGTATCTCCCAAAATGCAGCAACCCAGAAGCTGAAATTTCTACCAAAGGTGCCTTGGTATGTTTAATCAATAGCCTATAATTTTTTTTATCTGAATCATTATAGAAAAAAACATTATTGCGAAAATGGTGAGAAGACCTGTAAATAACATACCTTAGAACACATCATTAAAAAACTTCATTCGCCCTTGGATTTTTTGCCTTCTTTACTCCACCTTCCCTCTGAAATTCACCTTAGATCTCCTTGATTACCTCAGTCACTTATATATATATTCATTATTCTCAATAGGTTCTAATGGGAGTCTCTTGATATCTTATTTATACTTCTCAAGTAAATTTCTTTACGAAAACCTTGGAATTGTTTTACCCCTTCTCCTCAATCTAGGGTTGACCCACTTTCTTGATGCGACTAACTTTTCCTTAATTAGTCAAATGATAAATACTTGGTTGCAACTGTTTTATCCTTAATTATCTTCTTTTTGAAAACACTTTACACATAATTAATTAATTTCTTTTTCAACCACTTTGACTATTCAACCTTCTTGTTACAACTACTTTACCAATAACTAATTTCTTTTTGCAACCACTTTGACTAGAAAACTTTTTGTTACAACTAATTTACCCATAATTAATTTAATGTTATAACCACTTTTACTAGAAAACTTCTTGATGACTTTATATGAGATTCTATAATAAT
Source organism: Picea glauca (assembly GCA_000966675.3). NCBI lineage: Eukaryota > Viridiplantae > Streptophyta > Pinopsida > Pinales > Pinaceae > Picea > Picea glauca. Next base: position 846,185 of record JZKD02S0175807.1, read on the forward strand.
TGAATTCTTTTTTGACCTTGTAGGGGCTTCTAGAATATTCATGAGGGTCCTCCAACTTCACTAAGCCATATCTCCTTGACCATGAGAAACTATGTGACATACCACATATCATCAGAAATGGAACAACGTGTACTATCCATATATGATATTCTTACTTGTTGTTGGGTTCTCTTCTACTTTATCATTTATCTACTATGATATTACCTTACTATCATAAGTTGACCCAGGTTCATATTTGACAAGATTCCAACAAAATCCCTCTAAACTATCGACCCCCTTGGTAAACCAAAAGGCAATGTAGCACACATGGTGTACTATGCAGTCTCACCCAAGATATTTCTATGGATGGTTGCAATACTCAGATGCTTGCAGCTTGGAAATGAGTGGAGATATATGGTTTTACCTTGTGATCTTTATTTATTTATTCTAAACTCTTGATTAAAACAATCATTCTTATTTATGCATGTGAGTATCAGATCTAACTAGTTCCTTCATTCATTCATCTAGCATTTAATACTTAACAATAATGGATATGCATACTTTCAGTCACATAACACAATATTTATCGTGGTTCAACCCCTCCTAGGCTATGTCCACAAATATATGGCTCTCAAGCTCTTATGTCTCAGCAATATGTCGCGTCGCACACGTTTACAATCTTAGATCTTATAATATCAACAGACTTCCCAATCCATGTAAGGATGAATAGATTACACCAGGCTCCTCAACCTACGATCTAACAGATTGATTTTCTCAATTCTTCTCTATCTCACCAGCTTACAAAATGTTGCAGTTCTTACAAAACCCTACAAATTCTAGTCTCTCTGTACCTCCTAGGTACTATTGATCTCTTTTTGTATATATTCAACTCCGGTCCTCCTTTCTTAGACCTCCTAAGTACTACTTATATACATTCTTGGCTCATCAGTCATTACAATATATTGAAAAAACCCTAAACCTAATGTAGTTAGGTATCCCTTGCATGCACACCTCACATGCTTCCCTTGCACATGTTTCTTTTCCTTCCAGATGTCCTTTCTTCCCTTTGTGCTTCTCTCCCCAAAAGTAGCATTTTCCCTAGACTGGGTCTTCATCCAACAATCCCCCAACACTGACGTGTGGCTCGTCCCAAGCCACATGCTTTGTGCACTTCTTCAACATCTTCTACTAGAGTGTGGAACTTGTCTACAAGTTCCCTTCCTTGTGTTTGAGCATGCACAGTCTTTTATTTGGGTACATCTAACACTTGCACTGTGATCTCCTACTTGATCATTTTTGCACTTTCTACCTGTGTTTACGCCATTTTCTTATTTTCCTCCTCTTCCTCAATAATAACCTCTATTGCTAGCTCTTGGAGAGGTTCCATTTTAGCTTGTTGGTCCTTCTTCTGCGTCTACGCAGCTACTAGCTGTACTTGCAACTTCTTCATGTCTTGCATTCCTTTGAGGTGCTCGATGATCTTCATCATTTTCTTCCTTCGCTTGAGGTCATGAATGGTTTCTCTTATCTTTTCCTCTTCCTGGTCCTAGTGTAGGACTTATTGATCCTCTTATATCTTTTCCCATAGATGTGCTTCCCTATCAAACAATTCGACAACTATTTTGACTTGTTGGATCATTTCATCCATCTTTCCAGTAGCTTCTTTCTTCCTTTTTTCCTTCATCTTTGGGGGAGTGGTAGGAATGATTTGTTCCTAGAGTTTCTATATCTCCTTCCTATATTGATCAATTTTTTGCACAATCTAATCAACTTTCTACATTTTCGTGGGATCTTCTATTTGTGTGTTTTTTGGAATTTTGTTATAGGATGCAACCACTCCCTACTCAAGCCTATCCACACAATCTTTCTCATATTTGGTATCGATATTGAATTTCTCAAGAACTAACTCCAAATTCTCTTTGTTGTCCTTTGTGTGATGCAACTCTACTATGTTTGTTCGTGTGCACGACTGAACCTCCTATGCGACACTAACTTGTACTTTGTGCCTTGTTTGGTATCTTCTCCATTACCAACTCTATCTATGCCAGATATTTCAAGGGTGTTTGGGTGTAATGTGGAAGGTCAGGCTTGCCTGTGCTATCGTCTAGATCATCTCATGTTCACTCGACACAACCTTGCCTCATGCTTCTGATGCTACGAGGAATGACTTTGTTACTTTGTCCTCCCTTTGTGCTTCTCTGATCTACTCTAGGACCTACCTTATGTCATCTAGGTTTCCCTAAATTCAGTCCCTTTGGTGTTGGGCATCTTCAAATGCCTCAACTTCCTAGTCGTGGACTCTTTTGGCCATGAGGTTTGTGTCATCCTCTGTGATTATATATTTTGGTGGCTGCTTTTGCACCTTGGCATTTTTACACACAATCCTAGTGTGTATTATCTACCTCTTGGTCTGGCCTTGTTCCTGTGGGGTAGTAATCAATGGGGTTCCTTGTGCTATCACAACCCCTTTTTTGGGTTCTTTCACTGCCTGGGTGGTGTTCTTTTTCCCGAACTAGGTACCTTTCTTTGGCACACCCCCCTTATTTTGTTGTGTCAACTTATAAATTTCCTTTTGCTTCTTAGGCACAACTTTATCCTCGACAAGTGTATGAACTTTCCCTACATCAACCTCCTTACCTTTGGGATTCTCTTGAGTGAGAACTAGAACTCTCCATTCATCTTGCTAATCCTTGATTTCCATATCTACTTCTTCCTCCTTGACGCAATATCACAATTGTAGCCATTCCTTCTTAGGATCCATTCACAATTGGATCCATATGGTGTGCCTAGTCGCTTTGAAGGTGGCGATGTCCCGGTATTGGATGACCACTTCTGGAGTAATTTTCCAAGTGTTGGAAATGATTTCTTGGAGGTCATTTTAATACCCCATGAAAATGCTTTCAATTGTACTTCTGACTTTGGGGTCCAAAGTTCTCCCCAACGATGTGTACCATGTTGTGCGACAACGACTGGTCTACTCGAAAAAGTATGTTTACTAGGGCTCACTCCATTCGATCAAGGTGATCAATATGAGTAGCCAAGAGTAGTGAAACTATGTCCCTAGGTCCTGCACATCTCTACAGTCCTCAAGGAATAGAAGTACGGGGCCCAACTGAGCATAGTGCCCCCCACGCATTGTGTTGTAGCCATGACGACCCCGATAGGGACTTCCTCCTTGCGACACTTCCTGAGAAAATTGCAAGCCATGATTTTGGTGGCCATCCTTGTTGTTGCATCGCTGATGTGCTTGATGATGATTCCACATGAACCTCTCTCTGTGCCATATGTATTTTTTTTTTCCTCTGCCAATGCCTTCTCCTTTGTCTTGTTCTTGAGGTACTGCACAAGATTCTCCCCCTGAGATAGTAGACCTGTAATATAAGAAATGAGCTCCACATCTATAAAGATAGACTCTTCCACTCATAGATACCCTCCATGGGTGACTTCCATCAATTGATTAATTCAGTTCTTTATGTTGCGACCCCTTCCAAAATGTGGGATATCCAATAGGTTTAGAATTTTGGTGTTGGCCAATCTAGTTGTCCCATTTACCCTCTGGGCATATTTAGCATGTTCAGGGTGTGAAGGATTTCCTACATTCTTGGTCTACTATCCTTGTCCTATTTATGGCATATCAATGTCCATGCCAACTGTTATTGTTGGTAGGGTTTCCTCCACCAATGGTGTGGGGCTCATTGGTTCCACTTTGGGTGAGGGAATTTTGTCCAAGTTGATGAATTTCACAGTCTGTGTGGGTTCTTGTTCCATTCCCTATGGATGTTGTGGTGCTCTATGATGGCTTTGAGGTCTTCTATAGGCATGAATTAATGTACCTAGCTTGGGTGGTGCCATGGTGGTTAAGGTTGATTTATGTCAAGCTAGTTCACTTTGTATCTCTTGCTAAATTTCTCTCTGCTCCATATACTCTCTCGCTCTATGATTTCACAATTTCACAATAAACGTTCTATTACCCATGTGCCTTCCTTATATAACAAGTGTCATGAAGCTTCTTGGAGAAGCTACCTGAGCTGTGGTTTAAATGAATTGGTGCTTCCTGTGTACGTGACATTCAATTTCCTTGACACCACTAGTTGGCACGATTAATGTGAATTCGCTTCAAAAGTACTTGAAATTATATTTGATACACGCCGCCATTTGTAACCTTTTTTCTGTAACCTCCATTTTTCCAATTTTCATGTTTTTATGACCGTTGGTCATTTTTCCGACGTGCTAAGTTTTACAAGTGCACAATATGTTGTTTAGCTGGTGTGCGTGGACATTTTATTTTTTTCATGCTTAAATCTATTTTATCTACACGTTGAATTCTTTTGTATGGCACGGTAACCCCAATATTGTTGTGTGCAATCCTCTGTTGTCCTCTAATTTTTTTCTAACATTCTAAGTGTCAAGAGGTCATCTATCCCTATATAGTTTCATTCAAATCCCATTGATCATTCCTTTGAGTTCTGTTCCTCCCAAATCCTTCAATTGTACAACTCCCCCATATTTGATAGTCTTTACTTCATATGGTCCCAACCAATGCATTCTAAATTTTTCTAGGTGCTAAATAGATTTATTGTCGTAAACCAAGACTAGGTCTCCCTCCCTAGAACTCTTACTTTTAATATGTTTATCATGCCAAGCGTTTTCCTTTACTTTCTGTACCTCTTGGTGAATCCTTGCTAGAATCTTATCTTCTTCCATGAGCATCAACTAACTTAGTTTTTCTTGTACTGCACCTCGCTCTGTCTTGTTAGTAATTGCTCCTACGGGTAGACTAGGTACCAAAAATTATAATGGCACCACTACTTCTTTTCCATACACCAATATTAATGGTTTCTTCCCTGTTAACTTTTTACATATAGTCCTATATACCCAAAATATTGCTGGTATCTTCAAGTCCCAATCGTCCATGTTGATATTGCAGATATTTGTCAGTTCATTCTCTACGATCTTATTAAAGGATTCCACTATTCGATTTTCTTAAGGATGATATGGTGTAATCTTTTGATGATAGAATTCAAACTCATCAGTCATAGCCTTAATAGTTCTATTAATGAAGTGAGTGCCTTAGTCACTCCTCAAAATCCTTGGGCATCAAAATATAGTGATCACTTGCTAAAACAAGTGTGTTGTTTTCTTTGCGTTGCAATATTTTACTGGTACTGCTTCTGCCCATCTTGTTAAGTATTATATCACCGTAATAATATACCTTTTTCCTGACCTCTTTGTTGGTGTGTTAATTGGTCCCACAAAGTCTATTTCCCATTTTTTTAATACTTGCAAGGTTACTTGTTTCCATAGGGGCATCTCATCCCATCTATTAGGTTAACCAACCCTCTCACATACATCTCATATCTGGAAGTAGTCCTTTGAATATATTTGAATATTCAACCACCATAGTCCTACACACAATACCTTCTACATGGTAGCTTTTCCTGCATAATGTCCTCTTGCTATTCCCTCATGGGCCTCTGCTAAAATCCCAGGTCTTTCATGTTCTAGTACACATCTTCTCAAGATGTTGTCTACACCCATCTTGTATAAGTGTCTTGCAATCAATTGATAGTCTGCAACTTTGACTACCATTTTTTTCTTCTGCGCAATGTTGGATTCTTGTGGCATAATCCTTGTACTCAAGTATTGAATGATGTGAGCAAAATATTCATCAGCTACTTTGAATGAAAATAATTGTGCATAAGGGAAGTTGTTCTCTAGATTCGTAGGTTCCTCTCCATTAGTGATCCTTAACAAGTGATCAGGTCTTGCATTCAACTTTCTTGGCTTGACTATCACTTCAAAGTCAATTTCCTAAAATAACAGTAACCATCTACAATTTCTCCCGCCCAACACTGCCTTGTTGACTAGGTATTTGAGAGTTGAATGATCTGTAAACATCTTGAAATGTTTTTCTAGTAAGTAATGTCTGAACTTATGAAGTGCATAGACCATAGCTAGGCCTTCTCTTTCTATGGTATTGTAATTCTTCTCTAACTCTGACAATTTTCTGCTAGCAAATTCTATAGGATGGTCCAATTCCCTTATTCATGGCTGCACCGTAATAGCTCCAAGTGTTATAGCTGATACATCTACATGCACAAGAAATGTCTTTTCCCAATATGGGAATATTAGTATTGGTGTGGTTACCATATTCTCTTTTAGAGTGTGCAATCCTCATTGATAGTCCTCATTCCACTGAAACTTGATATCTTTTATCAATAGTTTCTCCATTGGTGCAGTGATCTATGCATATCCTTTTATTAATTTCCTATAGTATCCTGTGTGTCCCAATGTTTCTCTTAACTAATGTACTAATTTTGGTGGTGGTAGATTAACAATTACTGCAATCTTGGTAGGATATACTAGCAAGCCTTGTTTGCACACTATATGGCCCAATAGTATCCCAAACGGTGTTCCAAATATGCACTTCTTGATGTTTAGTGATATTTGACATTGTATGCATCTTTATAGAATCTACGTCAACACCTCTACATGGTCTTTCAACAAACTGTAGACTGTCCAATCATCCAGATATACCTCTAGAAACTAGTGGATGAATTCTTTGAATGCAGCTATGACTACTCTGGAAAATATTGTTGGTGCATTCTTCAGTCCAAAAGGCATGACTGTGTACTGGTAGGATCTCCATTCTATGGAAAAAGTGGTCTTGTACCTATCTTCTGGGGCTATCTTGATCTAATGGTAGCCTGAGAATCCATCGGTGAATGAGTAAGCTTCATGGCCTCCTACTAATCCAGATTTTATGAGAAGAACAAAATGAATACAGATTATTAAAATATGCTTAACACAGAATAACAAAGATATAGTAAAACTGGTTTTCTATTCAATAAGGAAATAAGCTGAAACTGTAAAATGCAGCGAAAAACAAGCTTGCTGGAATGGTGGCGGCTTATCTATGAGAAGATATGTGATGGCTACACTCATTCAAAAGAATATAATTACAATGAGGCTCTGAAGGCCATTTTACAATAAACAGGAATTCCCAAAACCCTAGACATCCAAAAACCTAACCCTAGGAGATGGAGCGCCAAAAGTCATGTGGGCCCAGTTTGGGTAAGTTAGTACATAAACTTTCCAGGGTCGTAACTTTTGCATACGATCTTTGTTTTAGGCACACGATATCCCATTGGAAATTTCTGTCTGAGGAATACACAATTTTTTTCTAACTATCAAAGGTCATTTTCGATTGTGGCGAGTCCTAAAAACGTTGGTTAGGGCCTCAAAACTACCCTGCAAGTGAGGGACCCGAAAACTAGGAAACAAAAACGACCAAACTAGAATACTTCCAAAATGAACCAATTGTAATAGGTGGGAGGACATTGACATCCATATTTATCAATCCTCCCCCCTTATGAAGCAATGGTCTCCATTGCATTGATTTCCCCCATCAGATGAGGAAATTTCTACTGAATTTGGCCCTAGGTGAGCCACTTGCCTTGGTGCAGGAGCTTCCCAGCTTTGACAACTCGATAAAGATGGATCCTTTGTTGTTGGGTGCCCTTGATATGTGTGTCCATAATATGATCATTGGATTCATTTTGCATGCAGTCAATATTGATCTATGTTGGTGTCAACTTCTTTACTATCTTTGAGGTGTCCAATAATGGTCGAAAATATGGCCAAAGGAAAGCCACATTGAAGACTAGGTGTTAGGCAAGGAAAGGGGGAATGTTGAGTGTAAAATCATTGTCACCCAAAGTCTTGGTGATGGTGTATTTCCCATACTAGAGTGGGAGAAGCTTCTGATGGGGCCTTGTAAAGTGCTCTTTCTGCAAGTACAACCAAAATTTGTCGCCCACCTAAAACTTAGGTGTCACCCGGTGTTGATCATGATGTTGCTTGTACTTGGCATTGGACTTCTATAAAATATTTTGAACCTATTGGCAGATGTGATGGATCATCTCAATGAACCGGGTGGCTTTGTCAACTTATGGTGGAGTAGGAGATGATTCGGCCAAGGTGGTTTCCATGGGTAGTGCAACATCCATGGGGCCCAATGGTTGGAATCCCAACCCCGCCTGAAAGGGGTTGTGGCCAGTTGAGCCATGCAGGGCTCTATTGTAGCTATGATAAACATAGGGAAGACTCTCATCCCATGTGTGAGGGTGTTTGGAATTGTACATGCACAGTATATGTATGATGATCCAATTGACGACCTCATTTTGGTGATCTGTCTGGGGGTGGAAGGCAGTGGATGTGGTGAGATTGGTATCCATAAGTGACCATAGGATTGAATAGAATGTGCCAAGGAACCGACTGTCTCGATATGAGACAATGGTTTTTGGGATACCAAAGTGTATCCAGATGCATTCAAAGAAGATATTGGAAGTGGCCTTTGCAGTGATGTCCTTCTTGTAGGTGTCTAGAATCGCCATCTTGGAAAAGTGATCAACAACCACAAAAATACATTCATTGCTCCTCTTGGTGGATGAGAGGCCCGAAATGCAGTCCATTGAGATGGATTCCCATGACTTGTTGGGAGTAGGAAGAGGGGTGTATATGCCCTGTTTCTTAGTGGTCGGTTTGGAAATAGTGTAGGTAGTGCAGTACCTAATATACTTTTCGACATCTTGTTGAAGTTTCATCCAATAGAAATGTTTTTGTAGCAATGCCACTATCTTTTTGACGCCAAATTGTCCTGCCACCCAAATGTAGTGAGCTTCCCAAATAATCTTCGCATGCCCTCTTAATGGAACACAAATATGGACCAAACCACACAACAACCCATCCTAAAGATGGAAATTAGCAAACACTGAGTTTTCTCCCAACATTTGGTAGGTGGTGGAAAATTTAGGGCCTGTCTTGTAAAGGTGGGGCCATCCAGAGGTCTCATGGTCACAAGAGTCTACCACCATGGTGAGTGACATGACTAGAGGTCGGTTGAGGCAATCAACAACTTGGTTGGTACTTCCTGTCTTATAATTGATGTTGAGGTGGAACTGTTGTAAGTATGTGGACCACTTTTGATGGTACTTATTCTGCAATTTTCCTTGGGTCTGCATGAACTGTAGTGGCTTGTGGTCAGTGTGGATGATTGTCTCCTTCCCCAAAATGTAATGTATCCACTAGAGGCAGGCTTGCACAATGGAGTACATTTATTTTTTGTAAGTAGGGTAATTATGGACAAAATATGATAGTGTCTCACTATGATACGCCATGGTGTGCTCGTGTTGAGTGAGAACGACACCCACAACATAGTATCAAGCATCTGTCTCAATATCAAAGGGATTTTGCAGGTTAGATATTAAAATTACCGGGGATGAGCACAAATGTTGCTTCAAGTCATCAAAGGCTTGTTTTTAGGACAAGACCCACACAATTTTTTCCTTACAGCCACCCCTGGTTACTTGGCTGAGGGCCCATGCTATATGAGAGAATCCCAACACGAACTTGTGATAAAAATTGGTGAGGCCTAAGAAGCTCTAAAGCTTAGTGAGTGTGGTTGGGGTTAGCCAGTCACAGATGACCTAGATATTGGCTAGATCCACATGCACACCATGCTGATCAATGATGTATCCTAAGTAATGGACCCTGTCCATGCTGAAGGAGCATTTTTCCAAGTTTTCATATAGTTTTTGCCACCGTAAGGTGTGCAGAACCTGTTGAATATGTTGCAAGTGTTCCACCCAAGTCTTGTTGTAGATGAGGATGTCATCCAGATACACCACTACAAAATTACTGGTGAAAGTTCGTAGGATATCATCCATCATCCTCATAAAATTTGGTGGAGCATTTGTCAAACCAAAGGGAATGACCAACCATTCAAAAAGACCATATTTTGACTTGAAGGTGGTCTTCCATACATCTATATGTTCTATTGAGACCTAGTGGTAGCCAGACTTCAGATAAATCTTACTAAAGTATTTATCCCCTATGAGTTGATCAAGGAGGTCATCAATTCGGGGAATCGAGTACCAGTTCCAGACTGTGATTTTATTTAGAGGTCGATAATCAATGCAGAGTCACCAGGTCCTGTCTTTCTTCTACACTAGTATGATTGGGATCCCATAAGGATATGATCTGGGACAGATGTGACCCTTGTGGAGAAGTTCTTGGATATGCCTCTTGATCTCCTCATTTTCTAACAGAGAGTGGTGGTAGACCGACCCATTGGGTAGCAGTATGCCTGGGGTCATATCGATGGGATGTTTGACCTAGAAATGCAAAGGCACCCTGGTAGGAGAGGAGAAGATATCTTAGTATTCTTCCACAACCTTATCCACTTGCTTCTGTTGTGTGGAGAGATTGGCCGCAGAGGCCCTGGATGTGGTTGAAATCTTTCGCTTACTCTGAGATTGAATCAAGAAGAAGAAAAATTTCCCAGTCTGATAGATGACCTTCTTTCATTACTTGGAAGAGATCAATGAAATAACACTAGGAGGGACTGCCTCGAGTATCCTGTACAATTTCATGTTCAAAGTAATAATAGCACTACAAAGCCTAGACTCATATACAACATGACGTTTCAATAAATAAGGTTGGTCCAAAAGAAAATTTCAAACTTTGAGAGGAGAAACATCACACAATACCTCATCTTTGAAGGGCTTGATGTCGTACGATAGTTGACACTATTGGTTGATGCAAAGATTCCTTCCTTGGAGGAGTCATCCAATGGTGTAGGGTTGCGGGTGCAATTTTGTCTGCAGGGCTAACTGCTTGATGATCTATGCTGAGATGAGGTTCTTCTGGATACCGCTATCAATGATGAAGTGCAGCAGGGTGCCTTTTACCCACATTTGCGAGTGGAAAAGGCACTCACCTTCTTCTAGCTCGTCTAGTTCACTCGATTGGAGCTTGGTGGTAGAAATGGTGGCACTGGGTTCTGCATCAATGATCCTTCTTCCCCTTTCTAGTTCTGACTCATAGTCAGAACCCACATATGATTAAGATGCTTTCACTTCGGCCACCGGTGACTGCTTTGAGTGGCATTCAACAATGTTATGTCAAGGGATATTATGGAAGTTGCACCACTTCCCAGTATCTTTCTTTGTCTTTTCGGTGTCCTTCTTTTCTTGTGGATTGGAATGGTTTTCCCGATACTATCTATCTTTGATCTGTCCTTTGTTCTCTAGGTTGGGGCTGCCCTTTCCTGGTTTTTTATATGAGGGTTTCCCAAGCCCAAATTGTCGTGTCTTTTGTTTGAGCTTATGCTCGATTTTGACGGAATATCGATAGGCTATGCCCAAGGAAAAGATGTACAAAAATTCCATTTCAGTCTATATGTATCTATGCAGAGCATTATGATACTTGAGCACCAAATGTCACTTTGAATATTTGATACCCATCTTGGTGCACAGGGTATGGAAGATATTTGTGAAATATGGCATTGCTTGGTCTCTTTCTTGCCGCAATGTGGTCCATTTGGTATGCAAGTTTTCATAACTTCCGAAAGGGTAGTATTGTTCCTTAATAGCATCCCTGAAGGATTCCCAGGTGGCCATGACTATAAATAATGAGGGTTCCTCTATTTCCTTTCGTGCACAGAAAGTTTCCCACCAATATTTGACATGGGGAATGACTTTGAGGAGTGCAAAAGTATTTTTTTCCTTATTTGAAAAGTTATGGATATAAAAATACCCTTCTAGTAGATTCAACCACTTGTATGCAACATCTGCATCTATCTGACCTTAAAATATAGGAATATCAAAGTTTATTTGTACCTTGAAGAGGGAGATGCCTCTGTTCGAGGAAGATGCATCACCTGTTGGTAGTCGCTGAAAGATTTGCACAAAACTATCCATCATCTCATTCCTCTATTGTGTGAGGGATTCCTCAAGAAACATTTTTAAAGGATCTCATGTGCTGTCATATTTATTTTATCTTACCATGAGAGGTCATTTGGGCATGCGATAGATTTTTTCCTCAAGAGAAAAATGCTCGAGAACCAATTCTTTGTACCCTAACCTCGTTGGGGACATGCATTAATATGACAAGGAGTAGACTGATCTGATACCACTGATCTGGATTTTGTGAGTAGAATGAAATGAACACAGATTATTAAAATAACACAAAATAACATAGATATGATAAAAATTATTTTCTATTCAATAAGAAAATAAGTCGAAACTCTAAAATGCAGTGGAAAACAAGCTTGTTGGAATGGTGGCAAATTATCTTTGAGAAGAGATGTGACGGATGGGCTCATTCGCAAGAAGATCATTACAATGAGGATCTGAACGAATTTTTACAATAAAAAGGAATGTCAAAAACCCTAGACATCCAAAAACCTAACCCTAGAAGATCAAGTGCCAAAAGTCATGTGAGCCCCATTAGGGTAAGTTAGTACATCAACTTCCCAGGGTCGTAACTTTTGCATACAATCTTCATTTTAGGTGCACGATAACCCATTGGAAATGTCTATCCGAGGACAACACATTTTTTTGCTAACTACAAAAGGCCATTTCCAAATGTGGCAAGCCTTAAAAACACAATTTAGGGCCTCAAAACAGACCCATGAGTCAGAGACCCAAAAAATAGGAAAACAAAAACTGCCAAACTGGAAAACTGCCAAAATGAACCAGTTGGACTAGGTGGGAGGCCATCAACATCCATCTGGGTCACCTACATTCTCTAACACCTCATATGTGAAAGAGGTAGGGAAAAGTTCATGTAGTCAAGAATCATTCAACTTCCTCAGGTCGACACATATCCTTATCCCTCCCTTCTTCTTCTCCTGAACTACCATAGAGCTTACCCATTTAGATTGCTCCACTGGTTCTATGATTCCATCCTCCAACATCCAGTCAATTTCTTCATTCACTTTTTTCTTATATATTGGGTTTAGTCTATAGGGTCTTTGTCTAACTGGTCTTTCCTCAAGTCTGGTAGGTATCTTCATTTCACCTAGGTCTCCTGCTATTCCTTTCATTTCTGTGAACGTTGCTGGGAACATGTCAATGTACTCACACAATAACTATGTTATTCTTTCTACTATTTTGTTAAGCCTTAATATTGGCTCATTACCCCTTAATTGGGGCGTATTAGATTAGTAATGCTATTTTATTTATGTCTGCTTTAGGCCATTTGTTTTAATTTATATTCGTAATGTTATTTTAATTATGTCGGCTTTAGGCCATTATTTGTAATTATACCTCTTAGTCTCCTATATATACCAAGGAGACATTTTCATTTTGAATTATCTTGTACTTGAACATTTAAGTGGGGTAAAAGGAGGTTGTCCCCTCAAAGAGGATTATCATCTGAAATTATCTCTTTTTCAAGGTGTTGAGTACTTTTCCTGAGGTTTTTCTATGCTACATTGTTGTTTGGTTCTTAACATATGGTATTAGAGCTCAAGGTCTTAGGGTTTCACTGCTACATCAGAGACACCGTGGAATTTTCACTATAACTTTTTTTCTACAACATTTCAGAAGAAACGTCCTGGAGGATATTTAGAAGACAGTTCAAGGTACGTTGGGTTCAAAATTCAGCTCCTGAGGCCTTATAATTTCGGAGATACAACCTATACAAGATAGGGTTCTGGAATCATCTTGAAATGAGTCATTGAGGAATTTTGGCTATAGAAAATTTTCTATAACTTTTCAGACCCTGAACTCCAGAGGCCATTTACAGAAATTGGTAATGTATCTGTGGTAAACATTTCATCTTCTGGGTCATATTACATCTATAGATACACCCTGTGTAAGATAGGGTATCTGACTAGTCCTATTGACTAGTCTCAAGAAGGTGTTCCAGGAAAAACAATCATAACTTCTTCCTAGAGTATCCAAATTGTGTGGGACTAGTTGCATTGGATTGTGGAAAGTCTATAGTATTTTGGGTGCAAGTTTTAGAATTTTATATCAATTATTTTTTGCGGGGCACACTATACAAGTGAGATCTCCTGGAAAGGAAAAAAATCGGCAAGTTGTGGGGAAGCTACCATAAATTCCACTTGGCACATCCAATTTTGATCAGACCTATGGCATTGCAGAGAAGAAATATCAGAGAAATACATAAGAGAAATTTTCATACCTATAAGGGCCAAAAATTTGGAGATACAACAGAAGAAATATTGTCTAGCAGAACCACCTCAAAATCAAGGTTCTAAAGTGATACTTGGCCAACATGCCACCCAAAAAGGGAACTTCTACACCAAATAAGCC
>JZKD02S0175807.1:863999-895487 GCA_000966675.3 Picea glauca
ATATACCAAGGAGACATTTTCATTTTGAATCATCTTGTACTTGAACATTTAAGTGGGGTAAAAGGAGGTTTCCCCCTCGAAGAGGCTTATCATCTGAAATTATCTCTTTTTCAAGACGTTGAGTACTTTTCCTGAGGTTTTTCTATGCTATATTTTTGTTTGGTTCTTAACATATTTTCTCATCCCAATAGTCTCCAATGCTATCCATTTTGGAATTCTCATTTCTCCCAATGTTGACTTTCTTCACCTTGATCGATGCAACAAATAATTCTTATTCTAGAGGTGGACCTTCCACCTCTCTTTCACTTCCAACTTTTGTTATCTGAATGTTGCGTGGGTCATCTTCATCTGGCGCTTCTTCTTGCACATGGTAGCATGGAAATAGTACCTTTACTATTTGTCTTTTTTGTTGTTGATCTTCTATCATAATTTCAACTTCTAGTTCCTTAATGAATATCACCCCTTTGATTTGTTTGAGTGGTGAGTCTATGTTGGGGTTCTCATGTTCAAATGAGAAAGTGACTATAAATGTTTTTTGTAATATTGTCCAGTCTGTAGTTCCTCTGCACAATTCTTGGTCTATATACCATTTTTATGGAATCCCTTCTAATGTGTGGATAAAGTGATGAGGCCATTCCTCTGGTGGTGTCATTCTCCATAGTGTTCTACACTTCTCCAAGTGTTCTTTTGGTGTCCCTTGTCCATCATATCTCTGCAGTTGGTTGCTTCCCTTCTATGCGCCAAATATGATGCACAATAACTGCTTACATTGGTACCAATCCTTGACTCTCTCTTTGTGCGCACCCCACCATCTTGCAGGTGTTTCCTCAGGTTCTATATCAATAGCTAAGAGCCTATGATTTTCTAACACTTCCTCTATCTATCTTGTTAAGAATGATTCTAAGTAATTCACCCCATGGAAGCTAGGAGGTTCTCTTGTCTTTGTACCTACCCATATTACTATGCGGTCTATTCTTGCACATCTTCTTGTGGATACTTTGTGTAACCTCTGCTGCCAATTATCCAACCCTGTATATGAGTCCATCGTGCATGACATGATACTTCTCCAACTGAGTACCCCATCTATAGTTGGATTCACATAATATTATTCTCACGCTGTAGTTATGTACATCTGGTTAATTTCCTCTGGGTCTAAATAAGTGGGTTCTACAAACCTTTCCCCTTCTGATGGATCTAATGGTGTAATGACTCTATATTCTCTTGAATTGAATCCCATCTTCCTCATATTTAAGTTGATTATGGAATGATTGTCAAATTCCCAATCCAAGCCAAGCAATGCCAAATAAGGTGTTGTTCCATCCACTATCTATATCACTTCGAAATCGTCTTTAGTGCACACTCCATATAGATCTAATGTCACCCCCTTTAGCCTTCCAATTGGTGGAACTCTGTGTTGATTTGCTAGTTTCAACTGAACATGTGAATATCCTAATGTGGGATCTCCCATACATTGTCATGTCTTCTTGGGTAACACATTTACTTCGGATCTTAAATCTAGTATAATATCTCCCATGTTGAAATCTTCAATGTTGGCATTCAGTCTGAATTCTTTGCTTGTTCTCCTCCTTGTATGCAGATGATTAACTATTTTTTGTTCTATCTTTCTCTCTACCTCTGTGCAAAATCTTTCTAACATATTTTGTAACACTTTAACAGATGATGGATCATTTAGTAGTTTAACATAGGATTGCAAAAAATCCTTAATCGTACTTACTTGTACTAGGGGTTGTTCTTAATTAGTGTGATCCAATAATGGAGGCATCTCCTACATTTGTACTTCCTGAGTATGCTTCACAGTTGATGTCGATGCAATGTCTGGCTTAAATAATTCTTGTATGGCATGCTTGAATATCTCCTCTTTTTTTTGTGCATCAAACTACTTATGTGGTTCGACATTCTTCTTCACCCAATGGTGTTGTGCTAGATATTGTCTTACTACATCGTTTCCTGTCTTAGCTCCTCCACGTGTAACTATGTTGATATTTCTTCTATCATCCCTTGCTTCCTTCGAATCCATTGAACAATCTAATTGTTCTGATTTTTATTTTCCATATCTTCCCCAATAGTGTGGGACAATCTTTTGTGTCATGATCTGATGCGTGACAATACATACCTGTCGTAGGTGGAAGTGGACATTCTCTTGCATAATGTCCTAGTTTTTGACATTTGTGGCATACCACTGGTCCTCTACCTCTTCCAAATCCTCCACTTCCTCTTCCTCCACCTCTGTAGCCAACTCGATATCCTCATGGTGTGTTGTACTCGGGAGCCTAGTTATATTGTGTGGGATTATAGTGTGGTTGTGCGGTATTGTACTCCCACTGCACAATGTTATATTTATGCTGTGCAGTCTTATATTTTTGTTGCGTAGTGTTATATGGGGCCGATACTTGGTTAAACTGTGGTGTAGCTTGCCTGGTCATAATTTATGTAATATCCCTAAGGTTGAACCCAATTGTAAATGGAAATGAAAATGTACTTAAGCTAGTGAGTTGTTTGACATCATTTTATATGCACCTTTCATGGCATAATGCGTCCATGTACTTCGCAGTGAAATGATGAAGTGTGCGCATGCTAGGATACCGCTTGTAGCATCTTAAGTGTGTGCGATTGTGATGCCAGTGGGCCTTTGTGTATATGATATGTTTTATAGGCTCATGAGCCAGTTATTATAAGCTAGGATGCTTATGTTTCGATTAGGCCAAAGAGCCTAGATGTTAAAGGCCAGTGCGCTTATTTTTGTATATGTCTCATTATTAATACAAAATACATCATTGTGCATAGACTAATCACAATAAAAGAGATGGGGGACTAAACTCCACTGGTTAGGGAAAGTGAGGGACTAATTTAAGGAAAGGGGCTAAGCTAGGGAGCTTAAGTCAAAAATGAATATTATATTAATATTTCTTAAATATAAAGTATGGATAATTATTTTGTCCTAAGTTCTAAAGTTGGGGACAAGTGGGCCAAAGTAGCTCCCAACATGACAAGTGTCAAGTTGGGGACATGGATACATATTGTTAGGACTTAGTTCATTTCCTATCATCTTTTCCATCATTCTTCCCATGCTTCCTTCCATCATTCAGGCATTCAGTCAATCATCCATGAGCATGCATACAACCATTGAGCTATCTTTCATATTTTCATGATTGTACCTGAACCTGTATCCATGGCCATCTTTGTTCTCATGTAGCTGGTTAGCGTGGGAGTTGGACTAAAGAGGTGGGTTGTCAGGCCCATGAGAAATTCTCTGGGTGAGAGACTTGTTGGGGATTTATTTCCTAAAGGTGTTGAACTGCAGCTACAGTTCCCTGAGACTTCCTGTCTAGCCTATCGCTGAAGCCCAGAAAGGAAGTGGGGTAACCGAAGGACTATTGAGAAAAGAAGGGGCACACATCCTGGGGTGGGATAGGCATGTGGGGAATGAGGGACTGTAGGTTGTTAGTTTGAGTTGGAACCTGAGAAAAAGTCTTTCATGTTGTCTATGAGCCTTTAGCCTGGTTAGGAATCCCTTTACCTGGGTGGAGTTTAGTCCCAGATCGGGGGTGACTCATTGTTGAGAGTGATGAACAGTGTGGTCTAAGGCTAGGAGATTTGTGGAATATCTGCACATAGTTGGTGACATTCTTACCAAGATAAGTGCCAATTGTGTGATGAATTTACATGTTGCATTGTTATTTACATGCTTATTCTTATGGGTTATCATATGTGCGATTATAACTGCATTTATTTTTATGAGTGTTTACTGTATATGATGCATGTATATGCTTTCTTTTATTTCAGTGTGAATACATGTATTTACATATGTATTTGTATGTTTACATTTTATATATAATGCTTTCGCAAGAGTTCTGTGTGTATATATTTTAACTGCGTACAGTTCAAAAAATATATGTAGCATAGCTCAATTGGATATTGGGTATGTTACAGTATGTTTCACGGAGAGAACAATAATAGTTCTCTGGCATAGCATAGCCCGACATGGATGGTGGGGGACGTTACAAATTGGTATCAGAGCTTCATTTTTCAACACTGAGCCTAGATGGGTCGAGAATGTTGAGTTGAAGCAAAATGTCACGAAGGATTTATTTCGAAGTGGCCAAATTTCAGTTTGTAGAGAATCCATGGTAAAAAAGTAACAACAATTGGGTGGAATTAAGAAAAATCCCCAATTTCTATTGTTAAATTCGTGAGAAAATGGAGAAATTTAGCCAAGTGACGAGATATTCCCGATTTAATATCTGTTTTAGCAAATTCGAATCTAGAATGGGTCGGGTTTGAAGTTACAGTGAAGCCATGACAGATGGAGCGAGTTTAGTGGTTAAAATTTGTTAGGATATTTAGACACTTAGGATTTAGTTAAGATCTACTTGGTCTAATGTGTCATTAGGTAAAAGTGTGTTTTCTAGTGTGTTTCTTTAGTATGCATTAGTATGTATTTGTAGTTAGGAAATTCGAAGGTCACCATATGTTCCTGACATAGAGTAATTTGACAGTTCATACTCTCCTCGATATTAATGGCCACTGATCCATGGTTTAACACTCAATTGGTCCATGATCTCTATTTAAAGAGCATGGAGGGTCATTTTCCGATGATCGATTGTGAGAAAATCTCTTATAAAATCTCTCTATAATCTTTTTCTTTGCATTAATAAACTGCTCCAAGTGGTCGTGTTGGATGGGGCCGTGGATGTTTCCCCGTAGGGGTTTATCCTTGTGAAAACATCTATGTGTTGATATTTGATCTGGTTATGTGAGTGGCTACTAAAGGTGTTCATCCCTTGTTGGAATACCTATGTTTTCGAACATGGTATCAGAGCCTGTTTGAAGACCCGCTCCTATTGTAGATCGAGATCATGAATCCGAGTTGCCTCATATCCATATTCTATCACTTCCATACATTTATGGGCTGAGAGTACTATTACATTACCTCTGTAGCACTCGTTTCATTCAGGAACACTTTTCATTTCACTCAAAAAGGTTTATGTTTTCCCAATATACGACCATTACAGTCAGATCCAGAGGTATAAAGTTTGAATACACATTTTTTAAATTTTTTGCAGAGAAGTATTTTAGTTTTATTTTGGTTTTGTATTTTTTATTTCTGGTTTGCTACTCTTTTAGATTTGTATATTCTCTTCCCATTCCCTATTTGATATAGACAAATCATAAAAATATAGGAAAAGGTACATCTTCTAGGTAAGCTAACAAAGATCTAACCCTTGTTGTCATCGAGAAGCAATTTTTTTTCTTGTGTGAAAAGAGTTTTTTTTTAGCATGCTCTCCAAGGCCATCAACAACAAGAACAACAACCATAATCCTCCTTATGAACATTACAATATGTTTTGCTATACCATTTGGTTAAAATTTTCCTTATTAAGTAAGAGGTATTGAGTTCAAGGCTCTCTTTTGTTACTTTTTTTGAAAACGTTCATGCTAAAATTGTAAAGTGTATTTCACTTCAAGTATAAAAGTGAATCACTATAAGTAGCTTTAATATTTTATTTTAGAGTTATTTATTTTGCATGCACATTTTCTTTGTAAAAGTGAGCCCCACTCCTCTTTATAAAAGTGGATCACTTCATAAAGAAACTTACACTACCACATGGTCTTTTGGTTATCATTTATGCCTTTTTTTAAAAGGGCATAACTCTTGTAGAAATTTTCAATACAAATAAAGTATTTTCTGTGATTCTCCTGATCTAAAAATTATACGCCACTGTTAAATACATAATCTCGTATAGTATTATTCTTGCGGAAAATTAAACCACGATCACAACCACAATCACAAAGTGAAATATCAAGAACACATAACAAAAAAGTGTTACTGGGAAAGCATAACGCTAAAAACCCCACTATCATATATTATGTATATCATGAATCATGAAACAATCTCATACAAAACTCTAATCCAAGAGCTCTCAGTAAAATACAATCATCTCACAATGTCGTACACAAATAAAAAAATACATGTGCCAATTCCTGTGACTAGACAACTTGCCTCCTCTGCACAATATCTACAATTCAAATTCTCATAAGTGAATTACAAATTGCCTAGTTTGCACATGCTCATAAGCATATCCACTGCATGTGTGATCAAATCACAACTGATAGCCAAAATATCCCTTTCACCTATTATCTCAACTGGGTCTCCACTAGATCTTACATGCATGTAGTTAATCGTGGTGAATGTTCAGTTGCATGTGAGTTCACTGATTTACTGAACTCTCACTAGTGCATGTTTAGTTACAACTAGTACAACTAATCTTAACTCACTTAAATACATTATAATTATGTTACAAATCCAACTCACTCAGTTATGAATGAAATAATAGATTAATATTTATTGTCTAATTTATCTAATGGAAAAGTAAATTAGACACACGTTTCTTGTTGACTTTAAACACTCCCTCTCAACAAGAAAGGGATTATCCTTCACCCCAATCCTATCTCTATGATATTCGGATTTTCTCCTGGTGAGAACCTTCATCAGAATGTCTGCATCCTGATCTTCCGTAGGAATGTATTGAAGCAACATGATCTTCCGCTGAACACAATCTCTGAGATGATGATACCGGATATCTATATGCTTAAAACACATTATTAATCGAGAGTTTAATGCAACTCTGATTATCACAATAAATCATTGTCGGATCTAAATGAGAACCAAACAAACCAACCAAGATCTTCCTCATCCAGATAGCCTCACATGCATCTTGACTCACTGCCATGTATTCCTCTTCTATTGAACTAAGTGTTATGGATCTCTGTTTCCTACTGTACCAAGAAACAACTGTATATATGATACTAAAGATCCCCCCTGATGTGCTCTTTCTATCCGTTGGGATGCCCACCCAATCTGCATCCATGAATCCATGTGACTTCACCTCATCCATCTGTTTGTACCATAATCCATACTCAGATGTGCCCTTCAGATATCTTAGGACATGCTTACCCACCTTCCAAAAGAGTTTGGTAGGCTTAACCATCGCTTGACTTAGTTGGTTAACCGCATAGAAAATGTCTGGTATCATGTTCACTAAATGCATTAGTGAACCCACTAACTGTCGATAGACAATAGCATCCACTACTTCTCCAGAAGTAGCATCCTCTTTCCTCCAGTTTCCTGGAAGAGGAGTATCCATGGGTTTGTAGCCCTCCATGTGAAACTTACCCTGTATCTCCCTTGCATACTTTCCTTGAGACACAAAAAGTTCACCATCTCCTTGCCATATTTCCAATCCAAAGAAAGAATGAAGAAGGCCCAAATACTTCATCTCAAACTCCTTTGCAAGGTCCTCCTTGCATGAGTGTATCATCTTCTCATCACCAATCAGTATTAAATCATCAACATATAGCACAATGATTAAAATATTACCCTCCATCACAATTTGGTATAGGTTTGCATCCGCTTCACTTTTGGTGAAGCCCAATCCAGTGAAATAGTTGTCTATCTGAGTGTACCAAGCATCGGGTGCTTGCTTTAGCCCATACAATGCTCTCTTGAGTCTTCACACATGTGACTCTCTATCAAAGGTCTCAAAACCTTCTGGTTTTTCAATGTACACTTCTTCCTCAATGATCCCATTGAGGAACGTAGTTCTTACATCCATCTGATGAATGTGCCATCCCATCTGCGCTGAGAGTGCAAGGATGAATCTCATGGAAGAGTACCTTGTGATAGGTGCAAAGGTCTCATTATAATATATCCCCTTAATCTGTGAGAAGCCTCCAGCCACAAACCTAGTCTTGTATTTCTCCACACTCCCATCAACAACTTGCTTTACCTTGTAGATCCATCTCGAACCTACCACTGATTTATCAATCGGTCTTGAGACAATTTCCCATGCACTATTTTTTACAATGGAGTCATACTCCTCTACCATAGAATCAACCCAAGTGAGGTCCTACATTGCTTCCTGAAAGGAAGATGGTTCAGTCACAATACATTTTCTCATGAGAGCCATGTATCCAGCAAATCGATCAGGAGACTATCTCTGTCTGCACTGTGAAGTAGGGGCTCCTACATTCTGTGCAACGTCTAGTCTCAATCTGTCAGCTTCCATGGTGCTCTTTCTACCATTTCTGATGGATGGCTCTACTTGAGTGGTTTCCTCCACTCCATGAAACTCTTCATGTGGTTGATCCACATCTTGAGACTCATCTTTGGGAAACAATAGTTCCTCTTCTGCATGCAAGTCTAGCTCCATCTCAAGCGACAACAACATGGCTTTCCCCTCATTAAATTTTATATCCCATCGCATTACATTCATCTTACTGTTCGGAAAATACACACGATAATTATGGGGTGTTTCTTTGTACCCCACAAATATCCCAACTTCAATAATCGGTTCCAGCTTCTTCCTGGAATCCTTGGTCATATGCACATAAACAGATTAGCCAAAAATTTTAAAATGAGAAACATCAAGTTTCTTACCAGTAAAAGATTCTTCAGGTGTACTCATGCTAAGTACTCTATGAGGACAAAGGTTCTTCACATAAACCATAGTATTGCATGCTTCTTCCCACAAATGCATTGGTATGCCATGATCATGCAACATCGCTCATGCAACACCCACGATTGTTCTATTCTTTTTCTCTATGACACCATTTTGTTGTGGGTTATGAGGCGCTAAGAGTTCTCTTTGAATTCCTTCTCTACTACAGAAGTCTTTGAATTCGTTAGAGATGTATTCTCCACCATTATCGCACCTTAGAGCCTTCACTTGCTTCCCTGACTCTTTCTCCACCAATTCTTTAAACTCACAGAACTTTGAGAATGTTTGATCCTTCTTCTGCATGAAGAATATCCATCATTTGCAAGAAAATTCATCAACAAAAATAACATAATACCTATATTTGTTTGTTGAAGCAACTGAGAATGGTCCACACATGTCTGTGTGAATTCTCTCTAGGATCAAAGAAGCACGGTTCTCCTTTTCATGAAAGGTGGACTTTACAACTTCCCCGGGGTGCACCCCTTGCACTGATCTAACTGAGTAAGTGTTCCCCTTGGAAGTCCAGTAGATATTTGTTGCATGATCTTCAAGGTTCCATGATGAAGATGGCCCAATCGCCTGTACCATAATTTGCTTTCATCCTGGCTCACCACTTTTTCTGCCTTGCCTATCATAGCACTGCAGCCATCTACCTCTAGCATGTAGAGATTCTTAACTCGAATCCCTATATTCTTGACTTGACCTGTTGCTTTATGTCACAGGTAGGCTTTTCCACTGGTAAAAACAACATCATAGTCTATGTCCTCCAACATTGCGACTGAGACCAAGTTTTTCTTCAGACCTGGAACATGAATAACATTTTTCAATTGAAATGGTTTACCTGACTCCCTCTGAAAGGTAATGGTACCAATACCAGTTGCACTGTATCATCTATCATCGCCCATCTCTATATGCATTCTGAGATATTTCTCCTCCAAGTCAATGAAAGACTCTCTATCTCCCTTCATGTGGAAGGAAGTGCCACTGTCCAAATACCACACCGATCCCAATGCACTTGAAGCCATGCATGCGATCAAAGTGAATTCAAGATCAAATTGTGAGACAAGAGCCTCACCAGTTGTAGATACAACAACTGTCTTGTTATTCTTCTTCTGTGGACAATTAGTAGCGAGATGCCCATGTTCATGCTAGTGAAAACACTTCACTTTTGAAAAATCCAGCTTCTTGACTTTAGACTCACATTTTTGATGGAATTTCTTCCCTTTCCCTTTCCTTGCCTTGGCAATCAAAGAACAATCCTCTTCATCATCACGCTTTGATGAAGATCCATCTCTGGTGTTCCACCTGAACTCCTCTTGCACTAGATCTGACCACAGTCGTTCCCATTCGGACAATTTTTCCCTTCCATTGACAGAGTCTTGATAATTGTGCCAACTCTTGGGACGTCCTAGGAGTGCCAATATCACCAAATCATCAGTAGTGACTGTTATTCCCACACTTTCAAGCTCATCCTGAAATTGGACAAACTTCATGAGATATTTTGGAATGGTGTCTCCTTTCTCCATCTTGATCTTCCTGAGTTTATCCTTGAGCGCCAATTTCCTATGGTCGTTATTGTTTTGGAACAGATCTGTCAAAACCTTCCACATTTCATGTGGTGTGTTTTTCCCATGGAGACTTGAGACAATGTGGTCTTGTATTCCCTCCAATAGAATCATCCTCACCTTTGCCACTTTCTTTTTCCATAAATCAAGATTTGCAGTATTTGTCGCATCCGGATTAGGAACATCTTTGTTAATGTAATCCTTCAAGCCATTGTCTTCGAGTACTGCCTCCATCCTGTCCTTCCAAGAAATGTAGTTAGAGCTACCCTTGAGTGCATACTCCAACCTCAAGCCATTGAAAGGCATTTCGATCTTGAATCAACTATTCCACCAAGAAAATCCCACAAATTTGAATGTTATCCAACCACCAAAACTCAACTGTTGTAATTTCTCTTGCCCTGGGAGGTTCACACCCCACCTGAGAGCAACCTGAGGGAATTTTGCACCCTATCAGTGCCTAGCCTACAAACTCTCTAAGAAATTTCACACCATGCTAGTGTATAGCCTGCGAACCTTTTGGGGAAGTTCACACTGTACTTCACTGTGGGGTGAGGGAAGTTCATACTTCTCCTTTAAGAAGCCTGCAAGAATGTCAATGAAGTTCGCACCTTACCTTTGAGTAGGGTGCGAAAATTTCTTCTTTGAGAACTGAGTGTAGTCTACAATACTAAATTTTTCACCCTTCTAGAGATGAGACCTACAAGAATGGAATTATGTTCACACCTCACTTTCGTGGCTCTGTGGCCTCCATGACTCTGATACCATGTAGACATTTTCAATACAAATTAAGTATTTCCGGCGATTCTCCTGATCTAACAATTATACACCACTGTTAAATACATAATCACTTCTACTATTATTCTTGCCGAAAATTAAACCATGATCACAACCACAATCATAAAGTGAAATATCAAGAACACATAACAAAAACGTTTTTCCGAGAAAGCGTAAAGCTAAAAACCCCACTATCATATATTATGTATATCATGAATCATGAAACAATCTCATACAAAACTCTAATCCAAGAGATCTCAATACAATACAATCGTCTCACACTGTCATACACAAATCAACAGATACATGTGCCAATTCTTGTGTCTAGACAACTTGCTTCCTCTGCACAATCTCTACAATTTGAATTCTCACAACTGGATTAAAATTGCCTAGTTTTCACATGCTCATAAGCATATCCACTACATGTGTGATCAAATCACAACTGATCGCCAAACTATCCCTTTCACCTGTTATCTCAACTGGGTTTCCACTGGATTTAACATGCATGTAGTTAACCGTGGTGAATCTTCAGTTGCATGTGAGTTCACTGATTTACTAAACTCTCACTAGTGCATGTTTAGTTACAACTAGTACAACTGATCTTAACTCACTTAACTACACTTATAATTATGTTACAAATCCAACTCACTCAGTTATGAATGAAATAATAGATTAATATTTATTGTCTAATTTATTTAAGGGAAAAGTAAATTAGACACATGTTTCTTGTTAACTTTTCAACAAATCTCCCATCCGAAGTTCATTTTAAGTGTCATTTTTTTAAAAACCACATAACTTTTCTATCTCTTTCCATTTAGATCGTTAGTTTCAGTTTTTAAATCAGTATTATCTACATATTTAATATGGCTTCTACAAGTAATCTCTTACTTACCAGCATCAACTGCTTCCAATGGAAATCCCATATGGAGGATTTATTAAGAAGTAAAAGCTTGTACCGGATTACCTTGGGAAAGGAAACAACACTCACTAATGCTGATAAGAAATACAAATGGGATAATAGGAATGACAAAGAAAGTGGATTAATCAGAATGTCCATCTCTCCTGATTTAAGGTTCCACCTTCCATCAATTGATAAACCCAAAGAAGCTTGGTAAAAGATTGAATCTGTGTTTGGTAAACACAATATTATTCGATCACAATAGTTAGAAAATCAAGTACTAACTTTGAGTACAAGTGATTTTTCTTGCATTGAAGACTATCTATCTAAGTTTAAAACACTCATAACTTTATGTGAAGAATGTAAGATAAAGATAAGCAAAGATCGATGCATCTATGTTATTCTTTTTAAGCTAGGTAGTGCATATTTTGTGTTTGTATCTACCTTTTATGCCGTACAAGAGGTTGTAGGGGAAGCTTATAGAAAACCCAGCCTTGAGAACTTTTGTGATTCTTTGATTAGAGAGAAAGATAAGTTAGTACAACTTGGAGTGATCAGCATTGCAGGTACCTCCAACAAAGCCTTATTTGTCCATAAAAACGATAAATCCAAGAATCCCAAGAAGCAATATCCTCTCCACAACAACAAGCAACATAAGGGTCCCAAACCCACTCATACAACTTTTGTTCCTAATGGAGACAAAGGAGAAAAATATAAAAATAAGAATACTAACAGACATTGCAACTTTTGTGATAAATATGGTCACGATGAGTCCAAATGTTTCAAGAAGATGGCACCTTTAGAAGCAATGATGAAGAAGCACAATATCAGTATTGATTCTACTTCTTCTTCTTCTTCTCATGGACATGCACTTTCTACTTCTGGTTTCTCCTTCAATATACCTTCTAATTCTACTTCTGATAAGTGGCTTATTGATTCTGGAGCATCTTATAATATGGCTAAGGATAGAGACATATTTTCTACTCTAAATGAATGTAACAACAAGAAAATATTTGTTGGTGATGATAGATCTTTTAGTGTTGAAGGATATGGAACAATACAAGCAGAAAATGGCCATTTGAATGATGTATCATGTGTTCCAAGTCTTTCTTGTAACCTTCTATCAGTATATCAAATCACTCATTTATGTGAAGGTAAAACCGTAGAGTTTTCACCTCACCAAGTTGTAATCAAGGATCTAAAAGATCCTAATCATGTTCTTGCAACTGGAATTACTGATGATATTACCAGGTTATACAAGTTTGACAACTTTGGGTCATCATCTTTTTCATCAGTTTTTATTGCTCATAGCAATGAATTGAGCAAATTTTGGCATGAGTGGTTTGGTCATCTAAACTATTGATCATTGCAACAACTATATAATCAACATATAGTGACTGGTCTTCCTCTTGTTTCATGCAGAGATGGTGTTTGTGCTGGTTGTATTCTCGACAAACATCATTGGGATAGTTTTGAAAAACGTGCCTCTTGGCATGCCTCAGGTCCTTTGCAACTTGTTCACAGTGATTTGTGTGGTCCACTTTCTTTTTCTTCTTGTTTTGGGTGCAATTATTTCTTAACTTTCATTGATTACTTTTCCATATGTACTTGGGTTTACTTATTAAAACTTAAGAGCGAAGTTTTTGACCTACAAGGCCCTTGTAGAAAAGCAATTTGAACATCAAATTCAAAGGTTAAGAATAGATAATGGAGGCAAATATGTGAACAATAATTTTACAAATTACTGCACTACACAGGGAATCCAAATGCAACACACTGTTCCATATACACCACAACAAAATAGTGTTGTTGAGATAAAGAATCGCACATTAAAACAAATGGCTAATTGTATGATCCAATCTAAGAGATTAAGTCTAAAGTATTCGAAAAAAGCCATCAACTGTGCAAATTACATATTAAATCGCACTCCCACAAAGGCTCGTAAAAATATAACACAAGAAGAAGCTTGGACTAAAATTAAACCAGATGTGAGTCTCTTCCATTTATTTGGCAGTATATTATGGGCTCACATTCCTGATGAGAAAAGGAAAGCATTGCAGCCTAAAAGTGAGAAGTGTATATTTGTTGGTTATTCTGAAGATGTCAAAGGTTAAATACTTCTTCAATCACATTGTAATGAAATCATTATTAGAAGAGATGTTAAATTTGATGAAAATCTCTTGGCCTTCAAGCCTAATTAGGCGGTTGTGCCTTCTTCAGCTTGTGAGCTATCCTCGATATTTGTTCCTTCTGATGATCAGGTTTCTTTTTCAGATGATGACAGTGAGGACAAAAATCCACCTCTGCCTACTCACCCTCCTCTAGATGAGTCCTTTGAACCTGAACCAACACTAGATCCACCACTTCCAAGATGGGTTTGTTCAACATGAGAAGTAGCTAGTGATATCTTTTGTGATCCTTCAGATCAATGTCATACACGTTCACAGTTCCAGGAAGCCGCTTCTTTTTTGGATAAAGTTTCAGAAACTCGTGATCTAGAGACATTTATAGAAGCTTCAGGTCATCTAGATTGGGATACAACAATGAATGAAGATTATCATTCTTTAATGGAAAATGATACTTGGGATCTTTTACCTCTTCCAAAATGAAGAATTTTTTTTAGATGAAAATGGGTCTACAGAACTAAGTATGCATCAGATGGAAGTGTTGAAAGACACAAGGCTTGGTTAGTTGCCAAAGGATTTTCCCAAGTTGAATGAATTTACTATAATGAAACATTTTCCCCTATAGAAAAAATGAATTCCATCCACCTTGTTCTTTCCCTTGCTACCTCACATAAATGAGAGGTCCATCAGATGGATGTTAAATCCACCTTATTGCAAAGAAATTTGGAAGCGGAAATCTACATGGAACAACCTCCTGGCTATGTCCAGAATGACTCTAGCCTTGTTTTTCACCTCAAGAAATCTCTTCTATCTTGGTATGCCAAAATGGACAACTTTCTTATTGCCATTGGATTCTCTAGATACCATTCTAATCCTAATGTCTATATCAAGAAAGTAGGAATCCATCTCATAATCCTTGTCCTTTATGTTGATGAACGTATCCTTACTGGTAGTGACTCAAAACTTTTAAACCATGTGAAAACCAGCCTTAATACGAAATTTGAAATGATAGACTTAGGATTTTTGCACTATTTTCTTGGCCTACAAGTTTTGCAAACCAATGAAGGAATTTTTCTTTTCCAGTCTAAGTATGCTTGTGACCTTCTTCGTTGCTTTCACATGGATGATTGTAAACCAACCCCTTCTCCCTTCCAGTATGAATTCAAGCCTACTGCCACCTATACTTCTCCTGAATTTGATTCCACCCTGTACCGTCAGTTAGTTGGTAGCCTCTTATACTTGACTCATACCCGTCCTGATATTTCCTTTGTTGTTGGTCTTGTTTCCTAGTATATTCAAAATCCTCATGAAAACCATTGGAAAGTATCTAAAAGGATACTTCACCATGTTCATGGTATAGTTCAGTTCAGGATAAATTATAGTTTAGGGGGGACTCCTTTATTGGTTGGTTTCATTGATTTAGATTGGGCTGGTAACCCTGATGATCGAAAGTCTACTATAGGTTATGTTTTAATCCTTGATTCAGGACCTGTCACTTGGGCCTGTAAGAAACAACAGGCTATTGCACTTTCTTCAGCAGAAGTAGAGTACCAAGAAGGGGTAAATGAATGTCAGGAAGCCCTGTGGCTTCGAAAGATCCTTTCAGAGTTTCAATTCCAACACCAGCATCCGACCAGCCTTTGGTGTGACAATCAGAGTGCCATCAAGCTCGCCAAAGACCCAGTTCAACATCAGTGTAGCAAACACATTGAGCTACAAATGCACTTCATCAAAAATCTCATTCATGATCAAGTTATTGAAGTCATCTTTTTCCCTACATAATATCAAGCTGCAGACATTTTCATAAAGTCTCTTACAGAAGCGAAGTTTTCCAAACTTTGATCTATTTTAGGAGTTTAGGAAGTTGTCATTAAGGGGGGATAGGCTCTAATGCCTCTTTCCTTCTCCTATTGTGTCACTATTGTAAATCCTTCAATATTATCCCAAGTTGTTCTTAAGGGGGGATGTTAGGATATTTAGACACTTAGGAGTTAGTTAAGATCTACTTGGTCTATTATGTCATTAGGTAAAAGTGTGTTTTCTATTGTGTTTCTTTAGTACGCATTATTATGCATTTGTAGTTAGGAAATTTGACGGTCACAATATGTTCCCAACATAGAGTGATATAATGGTTCATACTCTCCTCGATATTAACAGCCATTGATCTGTGGATTAACCCCCGATTGGGCCATGATATCTATTTAAAGAGCATGGAGGGTTATTTTCCGATGATCGATTGTGAGAAACTCTCTTGTAAAGTATCTTTGTAATATTTTTCTTTGCATTAATAAACTTCTCCAAGTGGCCACGTTGGATGGGGACATGGATGTTTCCCCATAGGGGTTTTACCACATGAAAACATCGGTGTGTTGATATTTTATTTGGTTATGTGAGTGGTTACTGAATGTGTTCATCCTCTGTTGGAATACCTGTGTTGTCAAACAAAATTCTCAATTCACGAATTGGTTTTGGATAATTCATTCCAGAAATGTCAACTTACAATGATTTGTTGTTGCATAGGTTGAACTTGGTGTTATCGGGGTGAAATTGAACAAATTTCATAGTTGCAAAATGTCTATGGTAAATTGGGGAAATATTAAGCAAAAGCCCCAATTTCTACAACAGAATTCACAAGGAATTGATGCACATAAAAATGAATGTGCACAGGTGGGTACACTAAAAATGCATGATGCACAGTGAAAAGCTTGTGATAGATAAAATTCGGCACTGTGTGACAAGATATAGGTGTGCTGGTGCATGTGCTAAATTTTTACGCCACGTGGAAAAATATTAGTGTGCAGGTGTGCACGCTAAATTTCAGTGTCGCATGGAAAAATTTTAGTGTGCAGGTGTGCACCCTAAATTTTGGCTCCGCGCAGAAAATTGTTGGTGCGCAGGTATGTGCACTAAATTCATCATTGTGTGGTGTGCACACATATAATAATGATGCACATGGTGTGCACAGTATTGGCACAACACAATGGATTATGGTAGTTGCATGTGCAATGTGGGTAAATGTGGTCGCATGACAATTTAGTGAATCGTGCATGGTTGGGCATACTAAACTTTGGCATGGTGCAGTGTGTCGATTCAAATGTGCGTGGAATATCAGCGTGTAGTACAAAAACCGTGCACAGTGGATATTGGTGTGTGGTACAAAAATTGCGCGTGGTGGATATCAACGTGTTGTCCCAAAACTATGCGCGGTGGGTATCGACGTGCGACATAAAAGTAGTGCGCGCAAGATATTGGCGTGACAAAGAAGTGATACACAGTGGTTTTAAAGTGTGTGAAGCACGATTTACCTTGTGTTGTTGATGCACATGGTAAATATGAGTGAAAAATTGAAATTTGTGCACGTGAAGTCATTTGAAGGGTGAACAACAACATAAAACCAGTGATTTTATGCGACGTGTTATATCATTTGAACGCCATCTTTTTGCAGCGCATTTTTTAGGGCCTTAAGAGCATTTTTAGTAACTCAAAAACCATGAGAATGAATTTTACCAAAGGTACACATTGTCTCTACAACTCAAATAAAATATCTCGGAGAGATATTTCTAATGGTGTAAACTATTCATCAAACAAAGGTTTTATGAGAAAGTTACAACACAAACAGTGAAGGGTAAATTTTAAAACACCACTAACTTCAAAGAACCATAATTTTTTTCTCTAGAATTAGATTGAGGCGCAAGAGTAGTCAATGGAAAGATATTGAACCACAAAATATATTCCAAGAGTTCAATTATTTTTCTGGGCATGTTAAAAGTGTTTAATATGGAGATTAAGGCACTTGTAGCATTCTAGACCAAAAACACAAATTGGCCTAGAACTTCGGCAGGATGTAATTAGTAGACCATAATCCAAAATGAGGTGAAACTTGGAAAGAATTTCCATGAGATGTATATGAGGAAACCCAATTGAAATCCTATGAAAATTCCAAAGGCGTAGGTGCAAAAATGCATATTGCGGCACAGATTTGTGCGAAGTTGAAAAATGAACAAAAAATTAATGGGGAAATTTCAAATAACCATAACTTTCTGCTCAAGACTCAGAATTGAGCATGGGAGAAGGAATTGGAAAGGTCTTGGATAGTGGAATCTAAATATCTAACTAGGAAATTAATCAAGGAATTCAATTTTCTAGTAAATAAGAAGAAAGAGTTCTGATATATTTTTGAACCAAAATGGTTTAGATTTTTCGTGAAATTGTTGAAACAGTTAGCCTGACAAAGTTTTATTGGATGCACATTTTGTAGAGTTAAAACCAATTAGATTATGCCAAGATCAACTTAGAGTCTAGAGTAATGGAAGAGTCAAAAGGGACTTACAGTTAGGAATATTATATTAGAGGGATGGACGTCCATTTGGGCATTGAAGGAAGAAAATCCAATGGACATGGAGAAGGAAGGGTTGAAAACATGAAAGTGGCCAAATTTCAGTTTGTAGAGCGTCCATGGTAAAAAATTAACAAAAACTGGGTAGAATTGGGGAAAAGCCCCAATTTCTTTTGTTAAATTCATGATAAAATGGAGAAATTCGGCTAAGTGGTGAGATATTCTCGATTTAATATCTGTTTTAGCAAATTCAGATCTAGAATGGGTTGAATTTAAAGCTACAATGAAGCCATGATAGATAGAGCAAGTTTAGTGGTTAAAAGTTGTTAGGATATTTAGACACTTAGGAGTTAGTTAAGATCTACTTGGTCTATTGTGTCGTTAGGTAAAAGTGTGTTTTCTAGTGTGTTTCTTTAGTATGCATTAGTATGAATTTGTAGTTAGGAAATACGATGATCACAATATGTTCCCGACATAGAGTTATCTGATGGTTCATACTCTCATCGATCTTAATGGACATTGATCCATGACTTAACACTGGATTGATCCATTATCTCTATTTAAAGAGCATGGAGGGTCATTTTCTGATGATCGATTATGAGAAACTCTCTTGTAAAATATCTTTGTAATCTTTTTCTTTTCATTAATAAACTTCTCCAAGTGGCCACGTTGGATGGGGACGTGGATGTTTCCCCGTAGGGGTTTTACCACATGAAAATATTGGTGTTTTGATATTTGATATGGTTATGTGAGTGGTTATTGAAGGTGTTCATCCTCTGTTGGAATACCTGTGTTGTCGAACATGTTATCAAATTCTGTTTGAAGACCTGCTCCTGTTGTAGATCGAGATCATGAAGCCGAGTTTCCTCATATCCATTTTTTTTATCATTTTTGTACATTTTTGGGCTAAGAGGACTATTCCATTGCGTCTGAAGCACTCGTTTCATTCAAGAACACTTTTCGTTTCACTCGAAAATTTTTCAGTTTGCCCAATATACGACCATTATAGTTAGATCCAGAGGTATAAAATTTGAATACACATTTTTTAATTTTTTTGCAGAGAAGTATTTTGGTTTTGTATTTTTTATTTCCGGGTTGCTACTCTTTTATATATGCATATGCTCTTTGTCCTACACCCTGTTCAATCTCGACAAATCAGAAACATATAGGAAAAGGTGCATCTTCCAGGTAAGCTAACCGAGATCTAAGCCTTGTTGTCATTGAGAAGCAAAATTGTTTTCTTCAATGCAAACAATTTTTTTTTAGCATGCTCTCCAAGGCCATCAACAACAACAACAAAAACAACCCCAATCCTCCTTCTGAACATTGCAATATGTTTTATTAGACCATTTGGTTAAAAGTTTCCTTATAAGTAAGAGGTCTTGAGTTCAAGTCTATCTTTTGTTACTTTTTTTGAAAAAGGTCATGCTAAAATTGTAAAGTGTATTTCACTTCAAGTATAAAAATGAATCACTATAAGTAGCTTTAATATTTTATTTTAGATTTATTTATTTTGCATGCATCTTTTCTTTGTAAAAGTGAGCCCCACTTCTCTTTATAAAATTGGGTCACTTCATAAAGAAACTTACACTACCACATGGTCTTTTGGTTATCATTTATGCCTTTTTTAAAAAGGGCATAACTCTCACATCCGAAGTTCATTTTTCAGTGTCATTTTTTTTAAAACCACATAGCGTTTCGATCTCTTTCCATTCAGGTCATCGGTTTTATTTTTTAAATCAATATTATATACATATTTAATATGGCTTCTACAAGTAATCTCTTACTTACCGACACCAACTACTTCCAATGGAAATCCCATATGGAGGATTTATTAAGAAGTAAAGGCTTGTACTGGATTACCTTGGGAAAGGAAACAACACCCACTGATGCTGATAAGAAATCCAAATGGGATAATAGGAATGGCGAAAAATGTGGATTAATCGGAATGTCCATCTCTCCTGATTTAAGGTTTCACCTTCAATCAATTGATAAACCCAAAGAAGCTTGGGAAAAGATTGAATCTGTGTTTGGTAAACACAATATTATTCAATCACAACAGTTAGAAAATCAAGTACTAACTTTGAGTCCAAGTGATTTTTCTTGCATTGAAGACTATCTATCTAAGTTTAAAACACTCATAACTTTATGTGAAGAATGTAAGATAAAGATAAATGAAGATCAGTGCATCTATGTTATTCTTTTTAAGCTAGGTAGTGTATATTATGTGTTTGTATCTACCTTTTATGCCATACAAGAGGTTGTGGGGGAACCTTATAGAAAACCCAGTCTTGAGAAATTTTGTGATTCTTTGATTAGAGAGAAAGATAAGCTAATACAACTTGGAGTGATTAGCACTGCAGGTACCTACAACAAAGCCTTAGTTTCCCATCAAAAATATAAACCCAAGAATCCCAAGAAGCAACATCCTCTCCACAACAAAAAGCAACATAAGGGTCCCAAACCCACTCAAACAACTTTTGTTCCCAATGGAGACAAAGGAGAAAAATATAAAAATAAGAATACTAATAGACATTGCAACTTTTGTGATAAAGATGGTCATGATGAGTCCAAATGTTTCAAAAATATGGAATCTTTAGAAGCAACGATGAAGAAGCACAACATCAGTATTGATTATACTTCTTCTTCTTCTCATGGACACACAGTTTCTGCTTCTATTTTCTCCTTCAATATACCTTCTACTTCTACTTCTGATAAGTGGATTATTGATTCTAGAGAATCATATAATATGGCTAAGGATAGAGACATATTTTCTACTCTAAATGAATGTAACAACAAGAAAATATTTGTTGGTGATGATAGATCTCTTAGTGTTGAAGGATATGGAATAGTACAAGTAGAAAAGGGCCATTTCAATGATGTATCATGTGTTCCAAATCTTTCTTGTAACCTTCTATCAGTATATCAAATCACTCATTCAAGTGAAGGTAAAACCGTAGAGTTTTCACCTCACCAAGTTGTAATCAAGGATCTAAAAGATCCTAATCATGTTCTTGCAACTGGAATTGTTGATGATATTAATAACAAGTTTGATAACTTTGGGTCATCATATTTTTCATCATTTTTTATTTCTCATAGCGATGAATTGAGTAAACTTTGGAATGAGCGGTTTGGTCATCTAAAATATCGCTCATTGCAACAACTATGTAATCAGTAGATGGTGACTAGTCCTCCTCTTGTTTCATGTAGAGATGGTGTTTGTGTCAGTTGTGTTCTCGGAAAATATCATTGGGACAATTTTGAAAAACATGCCTCTTGGCACGCCTTGGGTCCTTTGCAGCTTGTTCACAGTGATTTGTGTGGTCCACTTTCTTCTCCTTATTTTTTTGGGTGCAATTATTTCTTAAATTTCATTGATGACTTTTCCAGACGTACTTGGGTTTACTTCTTAAAACTTAAGAGAAAAGTTTTTGACAAGTTTTTGGCCTACAAGGCCCTTGTAGAAAAGAAATCTAGACATCAAATTCAAAGGTTAAGAACAGATAATGGAGGCGAATATGTGAACAATAATTTTACAAATTATTGCACTACACAGGGAATCCAAATGCAAGACACTATTCCATATAGACCATAACAAAATGGTGTTGTTGAGAGAAAGAACCACACATTAAAAGAAATGGCTAATTGTATGATCCAATCTAAGAGACTAAGTCTAAAGTATTGGGCGGAAGCCATCAACTGTGCAAATTACATAGTAAATCGCACTCCCACAAAGGCTCTTAAAAATATATCTTAATAAGATTGGACTAAAATTAAAATAGATGTAAGTCACATTCATGTATTTGGTAGTATAGCATGGGCTCACATTCCTGAGGAGAAAAGTAAAGCATTGCAGCCTAAAAGTGAGAAGTGTATATTTGTTGGTTATTCTGAAGATGACAAAGGTTAAATACTTCTTCAATTACATTGTAATGAAATCATTATTAAAATAGATGTTAAATTTGATGAAAATCTCTTGGCCTGTGAGCCTAATTCGATGGTTGTGTCTTCCTCGGCCTGCAAGCTATCTTCGACGTTTGTGCCTTCTTATGATCTGGTTTCTTTTTCAGATGATGACAGTGAGGATGAAAATCTACCTCCACCTACTCACCCTCCTCCAGATGAGTCCTTTGAGCTTGAACCAACACTAGTTCCACCACTTCCGAGATGGGTCTGTTCAACATGAGAAACAACTAGTGATCTTGTTGGTGATCCTTTAGATCAACGTTGGACACATTCATAGTTCCAGCAAGCCTCTTCTCTTTTGGCTAAAGTTTCAGAAACTCATGATCCAAAGACATTTGTAGAAGTTTCAGGTCATCNGATTGGGATACAACAATGAATGAAGATTATCGTTCTTTAATGGAAAATGATACTTGGGATCTTGTACCTCTTCCAAAAGGAAGAAAACTTGTTAGATGCAAATGGGTATACAGAACTGAGTATGCATCAGATGGAAGTGTTGAAAGACACAAGGCTCAATTAGTTTCCAAAGGATTTTCCCAAGTTGAAGGAACTGACTATAATGAAACCTTTTCCCCTGTAGAAAAAATGAATTCCATCCACCTTGTTCTTTCCCTTGCTGCCTCACATAAATGGAAGGTCCATCAGATGGATGTTAAATCTTCCTTATTGCACATATATTTCTAAAAAGAAATCTACATGGAATAACCTCCTAGCTATGTCCATAATGATTCTATCCTTGTTTTTCACCTCAAGAAATCTCTTTATGGTCTCAAGCAAGCTCCCCGAGCTTGGTATGCCAAAATGGACAACTTTCTTATTGCCACTGGATTCTCTAGATGCCATTCTGATCCTAATGTCTATACCAAGAAAGTAGGAAGCCATCTCATAATACTTGTCCTTTATGTTGATGAAATTATCCTTACTGGTAGTGACTCAAAACATTTAAACCATGTGAAAACCAACCTTAATACAAAATTTGAAATGACAGACTTAGGATTTTCGCACTATTTCCTTGGCCTCCAAGTTTTGCAAACCAATGAAGGAATTTTTCTTTCTCAGTCTAAGTATGCTTGTGACCTTCTTCGTCTCTTTCACATGGATGATTGTAAACCAACCCCTTCTCCCTTCCAATCTAGATTCAATCTTACTACCACCTGTACTTCTCCTGAAGTTGATGCCACCTTGTACCGTCAGTTAGTTGGTAGCCTCTTATATTTGATTCATACCCGTCCTGATTTTTCCTTTGATGTTGGTCTTGTTGCCTGGTATATGAAAGTGCCCCATGAAAGCCATTGGAAAGAAACTAAAAGGATACTTCACCATGTTTGTGGTACAATTTAGTTCAGGATACATTACAGTTCAGAGGGGATGACTTTATTGGTTGGTTTCACTAATTCAGATTGGGTCGGTGACCCTGATGATCAGAAGTATACTGTATCTTATGTTTTTAGCCTTGGTTCAGGACCTGTCACTTGGGTCTGTAAGAAACAACATGCTATTGCACTTTCTTCAGCAGAAGCAGTGTACCGAGCAGTGGTAAATGAAAGGCAAGAAGCCTTGTGGGTTCGATAGATCCTTTCATAGTTTGGATTCCAACACTAGCATTTGACCAGCCTTTGGTGTGATAATCAGAGTGCCATCAAGATCACCAAATACCCAGTTCAACATCTGCATAGAAAACACATCGATCTACACATGCACTTCATCAGAAAGCTCATTCATGATCAAGTTATTGAAGTCCTCTTTTTCCCTACAAAAGATCAAGTTGCAGACATTTTCACAAAGTCTCTTACAGAAGTGAAGTTTTCCAAACTTTGATCTATGTTAGGAGTTCGGGAAGTTGTCATTAAGGGGGGATAGGCTCTAATGCCTCCTTCCTTATCCTATTGTGTGACTATTATAAATCCTTCAATCCTATCCCAAGTTGTTTTTAAGGGGGGTTGTTAGGATATTTAGACACTTAGGAGTTAGTTAAGATCTACTTGGTCTATTGTGTCATTAGGTAAAGGTGTGTTTTCTATTGTGTTTCTTTAGTTTGCATTATTATGCATTTGTAGTTAGGAAATCTGAGTGTCATGATATGTTCCCGACATAGAGTGATCCAACGGTTCATACTCTCCTAGATATTAACGGCCATTGATCTGTGGCTTAACCCATTATTGGTCCATGATCTCTATTTAAAGAGCATGGAGGGTCATTTGCCGATGATCAATTGTGAGAAACTCTCTTGTAAAATATCTCTGTAATATTTGTTTTTGCATTAATAAACTGCTCCAAGTGGTCGCGTTGGTTGGGGCCGTGGATGTTTCCCCGTAGGGGTTTTACCGCGTGAAAATATCGGTGTGTTAATATTTGATTTGGTTATGTGATTGGTTACTGAAGGTGTTCGTCCTCTATTGGAATACCTGTGTTGTCTAACAAAATTCTCAAGTCGTGAATTGATTTTGAATAAATTCGTTCCAGAAATGTCAACTAACAACGATTTATTATTACATAGGTTTAACTTGGTGTTATCGGGGTGAAATTGAACAAATTTCATAGTTGCAGAATGTCTATGGTAAATTGGGGAAAACGTTAAGCAAAAGCCCCAATTTCTGCAGCGAAATTCACAAGGAATTGATGCGCATAAAAATGAATGTGCACAGGTGGGCACACAAAAAATGCATGATGCACAGTGAAAATCTTGTGATAGGTAAAATTTTCTATTGCACGACAAGATATTAGCATGCTGGTGTGCATGCTAAATTTTGGCACCGTGAAAAAAAATGTTAGTGTGCAGGTGTGAGCGATAAATTTCAGTGTCGCACGGAAAAATTTTAGTGTGCAGGTGTGCACCCTAAATTTTGGCTCTACATAGAAAAATGTTGGTGTGCAGGTACATGCACTAAATTCATCATTGTGTGGTGTGCACACACATAATAATGACACACATGGTGTGCGTAGTATTGGCACAACATAGTGGAGTATGGTAGTTTCTCACACAATGTGGGTAAATGTGGTCGCATGACAATTTAGTGAATGGTGCACACAAAGTATTGGTGCATGGTGGGGCATACTAAACTTTGGCATGGTGCAGTGCATCGATTGAAATGTGCATGGAATATCAGTGTGTAGTGAAAAAACTGTCTACGATGGATATTGGCGTGTGGTACAAAAACTACGCGTGGTGGATATCAACATGTGGTCCCATAACTGTGTGCGGTGGGTATTGACGCGCGACAAAAAAGTAGTGCACGCAAGATATTGATGTGACAAAGAAGTGATACACAATGGTTTTAAAGTGCGTGAAGAATGATTTACCTTGTGTTGTTGATTCACATGGTAAATACGAGTGCACAAATTAAAATTTGTGCGTGTGAAGTCGTTTGAAGGGTGAACAACAGCAGAAAACTAGTGATTTTATGCGACATTTTATATCATTTGAACGCCATCTTTTTGTAGCACGTTTTTGAGGGCCTTAAGAGAATTTTTATTAACTCAAAAACCATGAGATAGAGGTGTACCAAAGGTACATGTTGTTTCTATAGCTCAAATAAAATGGCTCGGAGAGAGATTTCTAATGGTGTAAACTATTCGTCAAATGAAGGTTTTATGAGAAAGTTACAACACAAACAATGAAGGGTAAATTTTAAGACACCACTAACTTCAAAGAGCCATAATTTTCTTCTCCGGAATCATATTGAGGCAAACATTAGTAAATGGAAATATATTGAGCCATAGAAGAAATTCCCATAATTCAATTAAATTTCTAGGCATGCTAAAAGTGTTTAATATGGAAAATAAGGCACCTGTAGCATTCCAGACCCAAAACACAAATTGGCCTAGAACTTTAGTAGGCTGTAACTAGCAGACCAGAACCCAGAATGAGGTGAAAATTAGAACTAATGTCCATAAGATGTATATGAGGAAATCCAATTTAAATCCTATGAAAATTCCAAAGGTGTAGGTGCAAAAATGCATATTACAGCGCAGAGTTGTGCCAAGTTGAAAAATGAACAGAAAAATTAACGAGGAAATTTCAAATAGCCATAACTTTCTGCTCAAGGCTTGGAATTGAGCATGGGAGTAGGCATTGGAATGGTATTGGATAGTGGAATCTAAATATCCACCCAAGAAATTGATCGGGGAATTCAATTTTCCAGTAACTCAGAAAAAAGTGTTATGATATATTATTGAACCAAAATGGTTCATATTTTTCATGAAATTGTTGAAACAGTTAGCCTAACAAAGTTTTGTTAGCTGCACATTTTGTAGAGTTAATAACAATTAGATCAATCCAAGATCAACTTAGAGTATAGAGTAATGAAAGAGGCACATGGGACTTATAGTCAGAAAGATTATATTAGAGGGATGGATGTCCATTTGGGCATTGAAGGAACACAATCCAATGGACATGGAGAAGGAAAGGATGAAAACATGAATATGGAAGAGACCATTAAAAATTTTCATAAGGATTTCCAAATACATAAAGTTGATAATGAAAGGCTTATGAGAGCCAAGGAGCAGTAGGATAACTTCAACATGAAGTTATTTTAGATCTTGAACCAAATAGAAAAGAAGTTGGATAATGAGAGTGGCTCAAGCAAATCAGGAAGTCACAGGCCGTCTGATGAGAAAAGAAAATAAATAAGTGTTAGCAGACATCAACATCACTCCCCAAGGAATTCTAATAAGAGAGCAGAAAACAACTCAAGTCCATCCTCTGTTAGAAAACATAAGATGTCCGGGGTGGATGAGATATGAGGAGAAATGAACAAAATCAAACCTCCTACATTTGATGGTGAGCACAAGAAGGATGAATATGCAGAGACATGGTTTCTAGGAATGAGAAAGTATTTCCAATTGCATAATTATTCTTCTCATGCAAAAGGTACAATTGTTATCTATCAACTCAAAGGAAAGGCATCCATGTGGTGGGATTAGCTTGTGTAGGTGCAACACATTAAAGAGAAAAGTGTTACTTGGAGGGAATTCAAGAAGTATTTCGAGAAGAAATACTTGACTAAGAGATACTATGACAAGAAAATTAAAGAGTTCTTTGAACACAAGCTTGGGAGTATGGCCATTGATGAATATGAAACAAGGTTTTTAGAATTGTTGAAGTATGTCTTGTTCATCAAGGATGAGATAGTTAAGATTCAAAGGTATTTGAGTGGTTTTCCATCCTTCATCAATGAAAAAATATAGTATGATGATCCCAAGACATTGGAGGAGACCATAAGGCAAGATAAATGCCTATATGATTAGAAGAAAGCAGGGACAACTTTCCAAAAATCTTGGGAAGACAAAAATAAATTCAAGGTGGATCAAAAGAAGAAGGGATCTAAGACACCATTCTTCATAAATAATCCACAGGGACAAAAAACTTCTAGAGAACCTAGAACGATTGAAGAAGGGGGTCAAAGGCCAAGGAAACCACCTATTCAATGTTGGGGTTGTAAAGGATATCACTTGTTTAGAGATTGTCCTCACAGAGGTGAAAAAGGGAGAACTGTTCACAATGTTTAGCAAGATGAAATAGTGGAGGACATGGAG
Organism: Picea glauca; assembly: GCA_000966675.3. Lineage (NCBI taxonomy): Eukaryota > Viridiplantae > Streptophyta > Pinopsida > Pinales > Pinaceae > Picea > Picea glauca. The sequence continues at coordinate 891,719 of JZKD02S0175807.1, forward strand.
ATAAATGTTCCAAGGATCTATGTAACCCTAGACAACAAGCAAGCATAGTATTAGTCACATATGATTGAAGTGGAAGGTATGATAAAGAACCAAACCATTGCTATTTTAATTGATTCAGGAGCTAGTCATAGTTATATACATCCTAAGATGGTGGAATGTTTTCTTTTGCCAAGAAGCAAGCATGAAAAATCTTGGTTGGTGCAGCTAGATACCAGAGCCAAAAGAAAAGTTAATGAGATGGTTAAGTCATGTCTTATGGACATGAATGGTCTGAACACTAGGGAAGATTTGAAGATCTTACCTTTAGGTTCCTATGAATGTCTAATTGGGATGGATTGGTTGGACCAACATCATGCCATCCTAGACTATCATAACAAGGCATTTACTTGCTTGAATGAGGAAGGGACCCTTAGGAAAGTGCATGGAATTCCCAAGGTAGTAACCATCAAAGAAATTTCAGCTTTGCAGCTGAAGAAATGTTATAGAAAAGGGTATCAAATATTTGCAGCACATATGGAAGAGGCAGCACATATGGAAGAGACACCTAAAGATAAGGTGTCAAATTTGGAAGATCATGCAGTCCTGGAAGATTTTGAACATGTGTTCAAGGAGGTACTAGGACTACCCCCGAAGAGAGATATTGATTTTTGTATAAATCTAATCCTTGGAGAAGCTCCAATGTCAAAGACTCCTTACAGAATGAGTACACCAGAGCTAAAGGAGTTGCAAATGCAACTTGAAGAACTTATAAGTGATCCATAGGATCTTTTAATGACTTATGGTTGAGTTTTAATTTTTCATGCATTAATTAACCATTTGAAAAACTTGGTGAAAGAATAAGGAAATAAGATGAATTATGACATCCATATACATATATGTAGATCTGAAATGAAATAATAGACAGCAAACCAAAACACGCAGATTGATAACAGAGTTCGGCACAACTTTGCCTACATCTTCGGGCCTTTGTCTATGTGGGAAGGTTTCTTTATTTCTATTCAAGAGCTCAAAACTACATTTCTGGAATGCCAAATAGCTACAAGACTGATCTGGTCATGTTCTTCCAGATCTCTAGAACCCGAAAAAGAAAACAGCATGCAAAACGGACGTCCGGAACTCCCAGAAATGGTCTGACAGTGTCTCCTCCTCAAAAGCTTATCTGCATCAAAATGGCTTTGGCTTGGCTTCTCCTCAGCATAACTCTTCTCTGAATGCCCCTTATGGCCTCAAACAGGACTGTGTTATATAGCTTGGAAGTTGGTTACTCATCTCCAACTTCCTCCCAAAATTTAGGCTCCAAAAATGCCCAATATCTCCCAAAAATGGAGAAAAACCATTAAAAATAGGATTAATTACAATTAAAACCCAAAACTTGGTTATAAAACCCACTTTTAATAAAAAAATTAGGCATTAAGCCCCCTCCAACCACACGCGCACCCTGATTTTGGGTCGTATGGGTTAATATGACCAAGCGCTAGCCCGTAGGCTAAGCGCTATCCCCTCTATTGGCACGGACCCCCGGTAGTGGTGTGTTCCCATAGGGCCACGGGCCTATTGGTTGTAACTCCCCGCGCATTTTATGGGGTAATAGCTATAACCATAACATAACCGTTGTATTAACCCCGCACACCTGGTTGTATCCTGTGGTCATGTGGTGTGCGCCAAGGGCTGGGGCTAAGCCCCGGCCCTTTTTACCGCCGAATAAAACTTCATGCAAACTTAAATAATATATGCATCGTTTGTATAACAAGAACCAACAGGCGCCCGGGTGGTTAGCCCGGTCTCACCAGTCCATAGCCCATACATGAGGTCGCGGGTTTGACTCCCGGCCAAGCCACAACAATTTTACACTAAAACCAACAGCCAACCAAGGAGTGCCACGTGGCAGCCCGTGACTGGGCCACATGGCACCTTAAAAACCAACCAATATATGCCACATGTCAGTCGCCTATTGTTCCACATTCTTGCCACTTGTCTAAATCCATACTTCCTTGTCACCTTTCCACATCATCCTGCCACGTCAGCTGCTAACATCACCTGTGCCACATGTCACCCTTACAGTGGTGACACGTGTCACCTCGGAATAGGTCCAGTTGTACGCCCGTATGCCCAAATCTACCTGACACGTGTTATCCCCTAGAGATTACATGTGTCACCTTCTGGGCTTGCCACATCACCTGTACAGACCGTATGGTCTGCATAGTCAGCATGACACGTGGACTGTATAGTCACCCCTTTTTTTTACCTGTTTGGATTTTCGGATAGAACACGATATCTTCTCCATACGGAGTCCATTTGACAAAGTAAATATACCACTGGAATTAGGAAGACGAGATGGACACAATGGCACTAGTTTCGTCGCATTCCGAGCACTTTCATTTTTGAGCATTTTTCAAGCCCTGTCAGGCTTCTGGATCTGATTTCGGATCACACCTCCCCATAGTAAGACCTTTTGGTCCCCAAAAGGTTACCGACCAGTCAACAAGCTCAGGATAGGCCACCCAACTTACTCTCTGTCTCTGAACTCTGTCTTGTGCACCTGTCTCATCAAGATCAATTGTAACACAATCATGACAACTGACAATATATTGTTAGCCATTTGAACCCTGTTACATCTTACTGAAGCCACTATCATCCATGTAGAAAACATTGCTAATGACAGCATAAAAAAGATAACTACAAATGAACTGATATATTTTAGATATCTGCACAACATGAGCTTATCTTGAAGCAACTTATGATTGATTTTCCATTCAACAACTATGTCTTGTTATTTCTTAAGATAAATTACTTCATTTGAAACAATTATTGGTTTGTTGCATGCTTGAACTGCATTCGTTAATTGTTCCCTTGTTTGAAGTGTTTTATTTGCTTTAACATGATGAGCATAAACCACATAATCATGACCTGCTTTAGTGAATTGATATTGATTCTTTGCCCTGTAGAAGATTGCCTTACGATCATACAAGTACGGACTACCTAAGATCATTCCACATTCTCTTAATGACACAACATCACAAGTTACTTCGTCCACATACTTAGATGAAATTTCAAATTTGATTGTGCACTGCTTTGTTATGTGTATTTAATGATGATTTCTCATCCATTTAAGTGTGTAAGGCTTATGATGAGTTTGTGTTTTTAACCCCAATTGCTTAACCAATTCTTCTGAGATTAGATTAGATTGAGATCCAATGTCGATTAATGTGTCTACCTTAGTGTGTCGCATGGTTACCCTTATATGAAACAACTTGTTTCTACAATCAATATCTTCACCATTTTTACCTGTCATACCAACCAATGAGATCTTTGACTCATCACCTGAATCCGATCCCAAGTCTGTGGGTTTTGATGTCATTTCCACTATTTGCGTTCCCTTCTTTTCTTTGAACCACTTTGGCCTCTTCTCAGGATGAAACTGCCAACATCTGTCATCATCATGTCCCTCTTTCTTGGAATGCTTGCAAGAGGGCTTTCCTTCCTTCTTTGTCACTGCATTTGCATTCTTTCCATTGCCATGCCTTTTCCTCTTGTCCTCTTTCCTCAAAGACGATGATTCCCCTAACACACTTGTTTTCCCTACTTCAATACACGTATCTTGAACAGAAACCTCATCAAGGTTAGTGGGTCCAAACATGAAAACAATGTTTCTATTATGCGCAGGTAAACCTCCTATATACTTCATAAGGGTTTCTTGTGTTTGCAAAGGAATGTCTAACATTAATGCCATTTTTCTAAATCCATCGGTGTATTCTTGCATTGTTTGTCC
>JZKD02S0175807.1:905427-937313 GCA_000966675.3 Picea glauca
GGCTCCAAAACTACCCAATAACTCCCAAAAATGGAGTAAATACATTAAAAAAATAGGTTTAATTAACAATAAAAACCCAAAAAGTAGTTAAAAAACCCACTTTATAGTTATAAATCGGGCCTAAGCCCCTAAATCCATGCGCACGCCCTCTGGAACGGTCATATGGGGGGCCATGTGGCCACGCGCTATGCGCTGCCCCCCCCCCCTCTTGGCGCTAACCCCTGGTTCTTTTGTGTTCGCATAGGGCCATGGGCCTAACCGTTTTATAACCGTGCACTAACCATTGTAACCACACTCGTTGCATTAACGTCGGTTCTATGGTATGTTGCATAGGCCCACGGGCTGGTGCCATAACTGCGCGCACTTCCGATGGCTGTAGCCCCAGTCCTGTGGTAACCCCGTGGACCAAGGGCTAATACATATACCCCCATGCCATTCTATGTGGTCGGTCCCGGATACATGGCGTGGTTGTGTGGTATGCGCTGAGGGCTGGGGCTAAGCCCAGGCCCTTTTTACCGCCGACTAAACCTTCGAACGAACTCAAATTGAATTCGCGCCATAATCATAACAAGGAACACCCGGCGGGTGGGCGGTTAGCCCAGCCCTGCCAGTCCATTGCCCGGTCGGGAGGTCATCGGTTCGACTCCCATCCACACCATAAATTTTACATAAACTGACAAACCAATCACTGAGTGCCATGTGGAAGCCCACGACTGGGCCACGTGGCACCTTAACCACCAACCAAAACATGCCATGTGTCAGCTGTTGATTGGCCCATGTGCCTGCCATACTGCCTACGTCAGCTTGCCACTTGTCAACTGTCATACTGCCCAGTCACCTTGCCACATCAGATGATGACGTCACCCGTGCCACGTGTCACCCTTATAGTGGTGACACGTGTCACCTCCGGATAGGTCCAGTTGTACGCCCAAATGTCCAAATATGCCTGCCATGTGTCATCACCCAAGGCTTCCACATCATCGGTATGGACCTGCCATGTCAACATACAAAAATGCCATGTCAGCGTCCGTACGCACTCTACGGACTGCACAGTCAACAATTTTTTTTGCCTGTTTGAATTTTCGGATAGAATGCAATATCTTCTCCATACAGAGCCCGTTTGACAAAGTAAATATACCATCAGAATCAGGAAGATGAGATGGACGCAATGGCATAGGTTTCGTCACATTCCGAGCACTTTCATTTTTGAGCATTTTTCAAGCCCTGTTAGGCTTCTGGATTCAATTTTGGATCAATGATAATCATGTTATTGATTGGAATGTGATTCGGGTGGAGAAAGAAGGCACTTTACAAGTGCATTTGGTATTCATTCTAGACCGGAAAATCAAACATCTCTAGAATCGAGCCATAGGGATTCTAAAGGTCCAATGGACTTGGTACGGCCCTGAGGATGCTAATTGGGAACATGAGGATGTAATGCGGGTAGAATACCCACATCTTTTTGAAGATTTTTGAAATTTTGTTATACATGGGTACATGATGCACTAAGGACAGTGCATAAATAAGGTGAGGGGATTGTAATATCCCTAAGGCCGAACCCAATTGTAAATGTAAATGCAAATGTAATTAAGATGGTGAGTTGTTTGACATCATTTTGTATGCACCTTTCATGTCATAGTGCATACATGTACTACGCAGTGAAATGATGAAGTGTGCACATGCCAAGATATCATGCAAAACATCTTAAGTGTGCATGATTGTGAGGCCATGGTATGTTTTATAGGCTGGTGAGCCAGTTATTATAAGCTAGGATGATTATGTTTTGATTAGGCCGGAGATCCTAGATGTTAAAGGCCAGTGGTCCTATTTTTGTATATGTATCATAATTAATATAAAATGCATCGTTGCACGCAGACTGACCATGATAAAAGGGATGGGGGACTAAACTCCATTGGTTAGGGAAATGGAGGGGCTAAGTTGGATAAACTAGGGATCTTAAGCCAAAAAGGAATATTATATTAATATTTCTTAAATATAAAGTATGGATAATTATTTTATCCTAAGTTCTAAAGTTGGGGACAAGTGGGCCAAAGTAGCTCCCAACATGACAAGGGTCAAGTTGGGGACATGCATACATATTGTTGGGACTTATTTCATTTCCTATCATCTTTTCCATCATTCTTCCCATGATTCCTTCCATCATTTAGTCATCCAGTCAATCATCCATGAGCATGCATACAACCATTGAGCTATCTTTCATATTTTCTTGATAGTACCTGAACCTGTATCCATGGCCATCTTTGTGCTCATGTAGCTGGTTAGCATGAGAGTTGGACTGAAGAGGTGGTTTTTCAAGCCCGTGAGCAATTCTTTGAGTGAGAGAATTGTTGGGGATTGATTTCCTGAAGGTGCTGAACTGTAGTTACAGTGCTCTAAGACTTCCTGTTCGGCCTATTGCTAAAGCTTGGAAAGGAAGTGGGGCAGTTGAAGGACTATTGAGCAGAGAAGGGGCACACTTCCTGGGGTGGTAAAATCATGTGGGGAATGAGGGATTGTAGGATGTTAGTTTGATTTGGCACCTGAGAGGGAGTCTTTCTTGTTGTCTATGAGCCTGTATCCTGGTTAGGAATCCCTTTACCCGAGTGGATTTTAGTCCCAACTCAGGGATGAGTCACTGTTGAGAGTGATGAATATTGTGGTCTAAGGCTCAGAGGTTCATGGAAGGTCTGCACACATTTGGTGACATTCTTACCAAGATAAGTGCCAATTGTGTGATGAATTTACATGTTGCATTGTTATGTACGTGCTTATTCTTATGGGTTATCATATGTGCGGTTATAACTGTGTTTATTTTTATGGGTTTTTCCTGTATATGCCGCATGCAAATCCTTACTATTATTTCAGTGTGAATCCATGTATTTACATATGTATTTGTATGTTTACATTTTATATATAATTCTTTCGCAAGAGTTCTGTGTGTATATATTTTGATTGCATGGAGTTTGAAAACTTTTTTGTAGCATAGATCAGTTGGATACTGGGTATGTTACAGTATGTTCTACAGAGAGAAAAGTAAGAGTTCTCTGGCGTAGCGTAGCTCGGGATGGATGGATGGGAACGTTACAATTTATGCCTGCATATAAGCATATGATGTTCTTTCCCTCATCAGATCCATGGTCCTGCAATATTTTTCATCATGGCCTATTGACTTGAAAAAGTTGCAATATGAACTCTTAGGTATTGTCTGGTATTTTTGCATCATTGGACAGTGATATGTATCATGCCCCTATTTCTTATAGATATCACACCATGTTCCTCTTGTTGGTAAAGTATTTGATAGTCCTTCTTCCATGTACTGCACGAATGTTGGGCATTCATTCTTATGGTGTCCTTTTGTCCTACATGTGGTACACTAAACGACTTGTCTTTTGTCCTTACCCCCGTTTTGGTTTAGATGAAATGTTAATCTCTTTAGATTCTCCTTCATCTAATCTATGGATGAATCTATCTTCTGATATTGGTTCACTTCCAGTTGTATGGCTTCATGTAGAGCCTCTTCCTGGGTCTGAAACATTTGTTGTCACAAGGGGTATTTAAAGTGTGGAAGCAATGAATTGACAAACAAATTCCTATGTTGCATATCTGTCATGACATACTTTAGCTTTCCCTTCAATCATTTGAATCTCTGGTCAATCTCCCACACAGATTATTTTGGTTTTTGTCTAATCTCTATCATCTCATTCATGTATTAATCCTCTGAGCTAGGCTTCTAGAATTCATTTATCAATAGATTTTTTATATCCCCAATCATTCTAGTTGTCCATGGTGGACTGCTTGCAGCTAAGCTCATGTACCAATCCAGTGTGCTATATCTTAGCATGATGGATAATTGTGCAAGTTTAGTGTCCTCATCTGTGATGTGTTTTTCTTCCCATATCTTTTCACAAATGAACAAGTGCTTTTCAGGGTCCTCCAATGCCTCTCCTTTGAATTATGGTAACTTGATGGTGGGATCATGTCCTGCCATCCTAAATGTTGAACTACTACCTCTGCACGGTGTAGATTCTTGACTAATGCTTCCTAAACTGCCTCCCCCAATTGTTTTTCCCTATGTATATGTACTTCCTTCTTTCTTCCTTCTCCTGAAATTCAATTGTCTAATTGGTGGTGTTCTTATTGGTGTATTAGTCACACATGGGTTTATGGGTTCCACACTAACACTAATATGGATAGGAGTGTTTCCTTTTGTTCCTTCTCTTGGACCTCTCATCTCCCTTTTGTATTCTTTGCACAATATTTCCTCAATCTTCTCCACAGCCTAGATATCCTCTACCTCTTCTTCATCACTTGCCAATCCCTCCCACACGGCCATGGCTCTCTTCTTGGTGTTCATCTTATATCGGTTGAGTACTCCACTGTGTGTTCTTCTATTTGTTTCCATGATCTTCTTGATCTAGTCTTCCTCCATCATGATTGGATCCAAGGAATCCTCCTTCTTTCCTTTATTCATTTCTCCCTCCATTTCTCCTTCTCTTGTTAGTGTTTCCCCCCTTCCCCCATACACGTAGATAAGTTTAGTTGTTTGAGGCCATTGTTATTACACCTTTGTTATACATTAATATCTTAATGGAAGTATATAGCGATCTGATATACCTACCTTGAGTTACCTTCAATAACTCTTTCTCTGCTGCACTCTAAGACTTCACCGTATCTACTCCAAATTCTGTGATAAATATTGAAACAATGCTTTATAACCAGAAATCTACTGCACACGTAAATTTATTGTCAACTTGTTGTAACTACGTGATCTCTATAGGATTCCACTCTAGCTATTTGATATGATTTTTAGGATGGTTGTCTTTCAACCTTAATATCCACTCCTGCAACACATGCGGTAAATCACAGAAAAATACTTCATGGAAGTCGTTGAATAAGTACTCATCCATATATTTGTGCAGTGTTAACTTTGGGTTTATGTTATCTGTCCGCGCAAAATATATCTCCTTTTTTTTCAACTAGATCTCTATCTCTTCCTTCGTTTGGTTCCATAGTCTCAACATCCCCTTTTAGATTATCATTCTCTTAACATCTTGTCCTCAGATCTATCATTATTTGTATGCTTCTTCAACAGATCTCATTAACTCAGTCACATCCCATTCCAATTAACAACGTAACCATTTGGTGGGTTCTCTTCTAATTTATTAGTTATCTACTCTGATCTTACCTTACTTTCATAAGTTGACCTAGGTTCATATTTAATAATATTCCAACAAAATCCCTCTAAAACTATTTCCCCCCCTAGTAAACCATAAGGTAATGCAGCACACATGGTGTACTGCACAGTCTCACTCGAGATAAATCTATGGGTGGATGCAATACTCATATGCTTGCAACCTGGAAATGAGTGGAGATATGTGGTTGTACCTTGTGATCTTTATTTATTTAATATAACCCCTTGATTAAAACATTCATTCTTATTCATGCATGTGGAGTATCAGATATAACTAGTTCCTTCATTCATTCATCTTGCATTTAATCCTTAACAATAATGGAGATGCATAGTTCTAGTCACATAACACAAGCTTTACCATGGTTCACCCCCTCCTGGGTGTTGAGGAAAAGATATGAAATAATCTTACTCAATCATTTTCAGATTCTGCTTGGCTAAATAAAAATAGACAGGAATATCACCCTATGTTTATATCCATCAAAAATAAAATCCTAACTCAAAATTATTGATTACAAGTTCTTATGCTAGTCTTTTTCACAATTAAAAGCTTGCTGGAAAATTCATTTTAATATGATTTTCAGAATATAACAGTCGTTGAAATAAATGTAGCGACATAAGTAAGGACACTAAGATGATAATAAAGACAGATGAGACATAAAACAATCCTTTATTTCATTCCAATTCATCAAAGAGTCATTCTCTTTAAAAAAAATCATATAGAAATTTCGAACCAAAGTCAAACTTAGACATCCCCGATAGAACATACAAAAGGACCTTGGACAGAAAATAAAAAAATGAACTCTAAAGATGGATCAGCTTGCCACATATTTCTTCCCACTGGAATATTCACAATAGCCTTTGTTAGTCATGAAAACTAATTCACAAACAGACAAGTCTACACAGACTATCAAAGATAGATCAACACCTCTGAAGAACAAGTGTTTGAATGATTTAATTCAGCCTGGAATCTTGTTGTCTACAATAAGACCCTACTATCATAAAAAATAGTTAGGCTTGTGATAAATTAAGGAATGAATGAAAATTGACCTATCTCAACATAAACTTAAAGAGAAAACCTTAGTATGCTTCTCCTTCTATCCTCCCCCTGTTCATCCCTTTCCTTTTCCTTTGAAGAAAATTAGGATTGGTTGAGGTAGTTGAACTACCTCATTAGTTAAGTTAACTAAAAACTGAGCCAACTTTTTAGTTAGGGGGGGAGAAGAGTAATAAATCATAATAAGGGTTTTAAATAAATAATAACTAGTAGGTGGCACCCCTTATAACTCCCATTAGCTCTTAACAATAATAACATAACTAGTTAATTAAGAAAAACACCCCTCCTTGTGACTCCCTGTTACACATCGAAATTGCTCACTTCGATAGTGTCACAAGTGTCATCATTACAAGGGTCGCAAGTGTCGCATTTTTCTCATAAGTGTCACAAGTTTCAAGAAAATCATACTACCATAATGCCTATGTCGTACCTATAACGACATTGGAAAGACACTTGATTTGGAAGAAGAGAAATGGGTCAACAAAGTTATGTACCTCTTGCCATTTGAAAGAACCACTGAATTTGAGTTTTTAGAGGAGAGCGCTCCCCTATACCTCTATTAGGAGTGTTGGCGCCCCCCTATACACTATATGGGAGCATTATAACACTCCCTCTGCCATTTTGAAGGAGCATTGATGTTGTTAAGAGTGTTGGCACCCCCTTATACCTTACTAGGGAGTGTTATAACACTCTGACAACCCTTTTGGAGGAGCGCTATCTATTCTGGGCAGTGGTTGGTTTGTTGAGAAGAATGAGGGAAAGATCGCTTCAATATTTGAAGGCAGTTGGATTTGAATCCTTGGCCAAGCCATGATCATAGGGCAGATCCCTAACTAAAGGAGGAAAATCCTCAACTTACCCTAAAGATATCTCAAGTGGTTGGGCCTCTACAAGCCTATATAAGCAGGCTTTATTATGGTAAAAAGAGGGATGATTGGAAGCATGAAACCTATGATCTCATAGGAAACACACAGTGAAGTGGAGAATAATCAGTGAAGCTATTTTCATTCTGATCGTAGGTCTTTTGAGCAAGGGTTAGACAAGGAGGACTTGATGAAGCTGTTGAACTCACATCTATGGTTGTAAGTTTCCTTCGTTGTTGTTCTCATCAATATAATCTGCTTGGCCTGTTTCTTTCTAGTTTTTGCTTGATATCACATGAACTTGTCTCTAAGTAGATATATCTATTTTAATATAATATCAACAAGGTAGGAATTTGGTTGTATCTTGTTTGTCTACAGGGCTTATCGAGGAGTGAAAGATTGGAGCTCAACTTGGACCGTGCAGGGACAAACACTGGTAAAAGGTACTTCTTTTCTCCTTCCTCCTCATACATTAGTTTATCTAGGTCTAAAAGGAAGTCAGTGACCATGATAAGTATCTTTTTTCTTAAGAGTTAAGAGTCTATCTCTCAAGAGGAGATCTACCTGTCCGCAGGGATATTTTCCTTCAATAGAAATTGGCGACTACGTTGGGGACCGAATCGAAACCTTTTGAGTTTTGGTTTTCCTCATAGACCTTGTCTTACCCTTTTTTATTTTTAAGACCTTCTTCACCCCATATGTTTGATTTAATATGTTGATTGACTCTTTATCCCATCACATTCATCTTGATTGTCAAAATTTGACTCAAATTTTGGGCTTTTGGACAATTTTTTGAGTTTTTGAAGCCTGGCGCCCCTATGCCCATGTTAGCCCAGTGCCAACACTCCCTGGAAGTCTAAGACAGAGCTTTATAATGCTTTGGTGTCCCTTACACCATAGCGCTAGCCTCTCTGCAAAAATACCTTCCAAAATTGCATATTTTGAGATCCAGACCCTGTTTTTTCACTTGATGAAGTTCTTTGTGATTCAATGCTTCTCCCCATTGGCCTTTGACATCCTTCCTTCTAAGGAATAAGCACCTTTCTGTTCAGATTTTGTGGCCTTATTCTTTGTCTTTGAGTTTTTCTGTTGTTCAGAGATTGAAATCAATCCACTGCTTTCTTCTCTCCTTTTCGACTGAGCGGGAACTCTGGTGAAGGGTATCAGAAATCTGTGAATCATATCACTTGGTTTTTTGAAGTCATTGTTCTTAAACATCTCCTTTTTGTGTGAATTGTTTGATTTTTCTTTGTTATATTTTGTTTTCTGTTTGCTTCTTGTTTCAATCATAGTAAGAGGGTGTGTGTCATGTGTACAAAATCTACTTATACTTGTCTGAATCTCCTTGATCTGAAAGGATAGTTGGTAGGAGAAGTCTTTTTCTCATTGAATTAATTGTCATTCACATACCAATTACAAAGATACATATTAGTGATTGGTTTGCATATTAGAAGGCATTTTTGAAAATTTTTCATCATTGCATTGGATTCGATTCAGAACCAGTTGATTGAGGATGTTTCATATTACTGTTTGATAGTGAAAACGACTTTTTATCTTTCCCTTAAATAGGTGGTCATTGAAAACAAATGATTGCTTATCATCTTTCATGCATCTTTTTCGGAATTGAATCATCATTCAATCAGTTTCACGTTCATGCACCCTTTGAGTAAAGAAAAGTTGTAAAACGAATGCTAATTAAAAATTATCTAGAACATTTTTTTGTTTTTAGGATCTTCCACCAATAGTAGACTAGGGTTAGCACTTTGGATTAGGTTGTGAGTACAACTCTCCAAAGTTTTCAAAAAAAACAATAGCATCCTGAGCTAGGGAGAGTCAAATCCAATTGTCATAGTGTTTTTCTGGGATCCCCCTCTCACACAGGGGTTACGCACGAGGTCGAGTTTGGGTGAACTACGGAGATTATCCCTCCATGGTTCAATTATTTGTAGTGGTCGGATCGTATATTGGGGGTCACTTGGAGGTATACCCATGATTATGTGTGGGAGCCTCTCGAGTTGATTTCGGACTTGTTATCCTGCCCATATGTTTCAGATCAGACTGTCAACTGTACCCGCCCAGGGACTCACTGCGAATTGGTGTATTTAGTTGCCATAATATTTAGATACTTACACAAGGTGACGGTGAAGGGAAGTCTCACTGTACCTGGAACAGACATTGGTCAAACTCACTCGGGCTCCTTGGAGGGTAAATCCACAATTACTGCGTGGAAGCTTACACTAAGGTGAAAGCCCATTAAGTAGGTAGCCATTGTAACTGTTCCACCATATCCTAGCCCCTTCTTGAATTTTTCATGCGACGTTGGATTTCATCACCAACTAGTATGATCATCGAGAGAAGTTTTGTTTGCTTGGTTGATTCCTAGATTTTATTAGCGTATGCTGTTTCCTTTTGTTAGTTGGCCCTAGATTTTTAGTGTGTTCTATTATTCTCCACAACTGAGCCTATAGATGATAAAGTTCTTCACCAATCATGTAGGATGCAAGGGCTGCCTTCGGAAGGCTATTGACCCTTACCTCCTAACCCGCTAGAAGACAACTACTGTAGAGAGGTAGAAAATCAATCTGACACTGGAAGTGATATTGCTCCTTCGTTAGATAACTCAGAAGGCACTTTGGTCATGGTTGAAAATCTCACTACATCTATGTTGATAAATCCTCTTGAACCACTTTTGGTTCATTTAGACTCCCTTGGGAACATCATAGACAAAGAGATCCCATGATTATCGGAGAGGATCTTTACCGAAACATATATGGGATCCATAGAACCAATATTTGGTGACGATTATAGGACTCTTGTTCGTCCTAGCACCGTAGTAGATACCAACCCCACACCTGCTCATTCTTTATGGAGGACTTCATCAAGACACGATCTCTATGAAAATTTAGAATCCTTTCGACAAACCTTTCATCCTCATGACCCTCCTAGTGAAACAGGACCATCCAGTCAAACCATGAATCACCCAGTCGATTAGGTTATTAACCCTATTGCTACACTAGCACAAGTCCATCCTAATGTTGGACTCATCACCTCTACTCATCCCCAAAGCACTTCAATCTGTACCCTCGTTTCTACAAACTTTTACTCTACAGCTCCACATGTTCCACATGATCCTGCTAGGACATCTTCTCACTCGAGAACGCAGACCCCTACTGGCCAAACACAACTAGCTGGAGGTAAACCACCATCCAATGAACCGTTTCCTCCTAGAGGACTACCTTTCCATGGAGGGCCTACCCCTTCCAAGGGACAACCCACTTTTCATGCTCCTCCTGGAGGGAAACCTTCATTTTCTAGTCATGGAAAGGTAGTCCTCTAGGGGGGAAACCCTCGTTGGCTGGAAACCCTTCACAATCCTGGGGAGTATCTTCAGGAGGCACTTTTACTCAACCCCACATTGGGGGACACTCATATAATAACCCACTAGGAGGATTATCCAATCCTATCCCTTCTGGAACATCTTACAGACAATCTTATCTAGGCGGCATCCCAAACACCACCTGGAGTTCTCCAGGACCACAGTCTTATCCTCCTCATGGGTCTAATGTGTATCCACCTCTGGGATATACTCCTTACCATTCTCAAGGGAAAAATGTTTATCCTCCTCATGGGAAAATAAATCACCTGGCCTATAATGTTCAGAACCCACCGGGTTATGCCAATGTTTCTCATCCCTCATCGAATCCTATTTATCCTGGCCAGCAACAATCGTATATAGGGGGGCCTACTGGTTACAACTATCTACCTAACCTAGTTTATGGTACTACTAGTATTCCTATGCCACACTAGTATCATTCACAAATTAACCGACAACTACCTTTCCTTGTGACTCTGGATCTCCTAGACTTGTCTCGGTTAACTAATGATCCTATTTCGCATTCACCGGTTTGGCCAGCCATTCCAGCTAAACTTCCTTCTAATATTTTGAAATTTGATGGAAACCCTGGCGAAGATCTGAATAACCATGTGATGACTTTCCATTTGTGGTGTTCATCAAACTCCCTCATGGATGATTCTATACATTTGCGTCTTTTCCAGTGAACACTTATCGGTTCAGTAGCAAAGTGGTATATTAAAATACCACGTGTTTCTTTTCATGATTTCAATTCCCTTGCCATGTCTTTCCTCATGCACTTTCAACTGCCTATTCGCTATGAGACAGGTACTGAACTCTTGAACTCCCTTTTTCAAACTAACTTCGTGCATATCTCTAACCATATTCATGAGTGGAGGTGAGGATGGAGGATGATCAAGGCAGTCATTCCTGACATACTCTTGGTGGAATGGTTTACTAAATCATTGTTATCCCCGATCGCTCGCGATGTCGCAATGGGTGGTGCGGTCACAAAGGAACAAGCCATCACTCGGGCTCAATATTTAGATTTGATTTATTCCCAATCTGATACTTTGTATGATTTTCTTCCGAATGTTGCTTGAGCTAATACCGATCCTTCTAAGCCATCATCCTCATCTCATGCAGATGGTGTTATCGGTTCTGTCAAACATCAACCTTTTTCAAAATCAACTACACCCTCCTCTACCTACCCCCAAATTTAGAGATCTGAGGTGAATGAAGTTCAATCTGCTCCTTCGCAATAACCTAGAGGTAAGAATAAAACAAAGAATAAATAAAAAAATAACAATGAACAACCAAAAAATCAAGCTCAACCACCTGCTACCGAAAAGCAAACACAAAGGAAGCTGAAGTTCTCATGTATCATTTGTGGTGATGATCACTACACTCGAGACTGTCCACTTCGCAATGAAGAGGCCAAAATTTTCCAAGGAAAGTCACAACCTATTGTGCTTACTCATCCTTTTCCACAGCAGCAATCTATGGTTGCTCAAACCCCCTCTCCTTGGGGTAGTTCTAGCGATCCTCATGATGAGGCCTCGTCGAGTGCACATATTTATATGTTTAATGGGATCAATTTGACCACTCTCTCTAAGACATACGACACACTAGGTAACCCTGACAAAGGAAAAGACACTAACGGTACTGGTACTTTACCGAATCCATCATCATCCTCCATTAGTCTTCCATCAGTTAATCCTTTGTCTGGACCACTTCATATTGAGAAACCCATGTTCAACTCTATATTACACCCTCCTAAGAGAACTATACGTAAAGCTACCTTTAATCCTAGTCCACATGCCACCCAGAACTACAACATTGTTGAAGATTTGGCTCAAGCACCGTGTACTATGTCTGCATTAGAAGTTCTACAACACTGCCCCAGTCAACATAGAACACTCTTGGCTTCTCTTGGCGTTATTGATTCTGATTCATCCAATTAGATCATGTTTAACCTGGACAATTATGCATCTCGACTCTCCCACCAACTTGCTTTCCAAGTTGATGTTGTTGTTCACAATCAACAAATCCATCGAACTATTCCGGATGAGGGAGCATCAACTTGTGTCATGTCTTTGGTATGTTGGAAAGGTTTAAAATCAACAGCACTCAAAAAATCCCCAATGATGTTACATGCCTTCGACAGGTGAGGTTTTCATCCCCATGGGATTTTACAGTCCCTGCCCATCCAATTGGGTGGAAAAACTGTTACTGTTGATGTCAAGGTGGTCGATGCTCCCCTCGATTACAACTTTTTACTTGGAAGAAGTTGGTTTTATGCTATGACTTTCGTTGCCTCGTTAGTTTTTTTATGTGTCCAATTTCCTCATCAGGGCAAAATTGTCACTATTGATCAGTTGGATTTCTACACGACCGATGCTCACATTCCCGCTACCAACAACATTCCTTTCTTGGGAGACCACAAGATCACGTATGAAAGCATTGGTGTTGGATTTTTGAAAGATTCTAGCCTCATGGGTACCTTCCCTACACCACTTCCACCAACTACACATCATATTTCCACTGTCGATATGATTTTGACTGTGACTTATTAGTCTTTGGAATCATCTGACCCTTGGATTGTATCTTTTCCATTGGAATTCGATGCACTAGGTGACACCGCGCCACTTGGTCCAGGTTAACCATCATACGTTTCTATCTAATCCACTTCTCCCTCATCGGATGACAAACATCTATTGGCACCCGGCAGTTCCTCGATGCCATCATGATTGAGTTCCTTGTTGTCGACAATCGACTGCATTTCCCCAATTTTTCCTTTTGATGAATCTATTCTGGAAATTTTTCGCATTGAAAAGTTACCTCGGGATAATAACCATCACCAATCCTCTTTTCTTCCCCCTCGTGAAGAAATTCGGGAAGATATATGCTCTATATCCCCTCCTGGTGTTGATTTCTCATCATCTCTCATGCTTTCAACTTCCGATGATTTGGATCTGGTATTGGACACGGTGATTTCTTCGGTAGGATTATTGGAGCCTGATCTCCTTATTCCTATCGCGACCCTTGACATGTGTTCCTTCTCGAGTGATTATCTTCCATCCAGCGAATATCTCATGGAGGCCATGACCATGTTTTATCCTTTGACACGGTACCCTTCCAGAGCATAATCCTCTTGGAAGCCATGATCCAGACGGAACCACGATCATAGTTTTTCTTCTCTTTGGAAAGCTCGTTAAAAAATGAAACAAAGGCCTTGAGCATAGTTCTTTTCCTATGTCAAGCTCATTAAAAAATGAAATAGTCACCTCTATTGAACCTTCTTTTCATCCACCCTTCTCTTTTCTCTCATCTACTAGAGAAATTTGTGACAACATCAAAATCGATGAACGAATTGAAGCTTGGAGGGCATGTCTCCAGCCTTTGCTGATCATTATGGAGTTAAGCCACTAGATTTCATGTTGGGGGCATACTGAGCTTAGTCTTTGTTCTTTCTCATTCTCGTAGATACATGAGAATGAATCCGAGTAGACTTTTATCTCTTTTTTGGACCTATATGGATACACGGAAAAGGAACCCCCTGGAGTCTCCTTAAAGCTCTTTTCAGACTCTCTAAACATGAAAAGATTTCCAAGTGATCTTGCTTCCTTTCCCACTCATTAAAAGGTTTGAAAGGGCATCTTTCTAGTGATAATTTTTCTCTTTTTCGGCCTTGAGAGACTAACATTACGTAAAAAGGACAACATTGGAGTCACCTTTAAGTTCTTTTCAGACTCTCTAAACATGAAAAGATTGTCGAGCGACCTTGTTCTCTTCACGCTCGTTAAAGTATTTGAAGAAAATGTCTGTTGAGCGGTAGTTTATCTCTTTTTTGGTCTCATTAGACTACTTTATGAAAAATGAACTAAGAGAGTTCTCTTTTAAGTGTTTTTCCAGACTCTATAATCATGAAAAACCTTCGAGTTTTCTATCTTTGGACTCATTAAACAAACATCGACAGGCCAATACGGGACCAAACTCTTACTTATTCTAGTTCATTAAAAAGGAAGAGGGACTTACTGAAGGTGAGTCATATCAAGCATGTGTTACCCTCCTCGAGCTTGTTAAATCAAAAAGAGGTACTCATCCATCTGGATGGGGGAAAAATTGAAGGAATCAAGCCAAGCAGTTTTTGAGAACATCACCAAGTAACTCTTAGAGTCACCCTTAAACACGGAACTTTGTCTTTGCACATATCTTAATCTACTAAACCTCTACATTGAACCAATCCTCTGAGTTTTTCTTACTCCTTTGGGTCACCCGAAAAAAGTCACAGTATCCATTGCATCATAGTGTTTTGGTCCATGTCATGTTTCTGCTGTTGTGCCTCAGTGTTCAAGGGAAGTATCCACCTTGAGAGTTAGCCATCACAAATATCTTGTTTCAATACCCGTGTCAGTCCATGTTCATTTGATCTACCAATTACATCTATGTGTCTGTTTCATGTCATTGATGGGGGATACATCAAGGCTCTCCTTCGATGAGTCTATTCCTGTCGACTTCAACACATTATCCAGGGACTAGACTTAGAAACCAATTAGTACTTTGCGACCTGCATGCCTCAATGGAAGGCCTCCTCACATTCGACAATGGGTTTACATCATTGACCTATGATTGGATGATTCTATGGATGTTCGAATTCAGGTCATCCATTCACATTCGTTGGAATGTACTAGAGTACCTTGGGAATCATTGACATTAATGGTGATCTCCCTCGCGCTTGTTAATGGTTTACATCATTGACCGATAATCAAGTGGTTTCTGCCATGTTCGACATCATGACATCTATTCACATGGTTAGATTCATACTACATTGGGATTAGTAAGAAAACCTTGGGTTGAGTGATCACTCTGATATGTACTTTGCCCAGGTTGCAATAGAGGTTCTCTTGAACAATGACACATATACTGTTACATAGATCCACTTTGTATTGGTCGTGGCTATGTCTTATCATCTCGTAGATCCATTGTGCATTATTCATGGCTACGATTAGTTCAGGTCATAAGAGTATAGATCCACACTGTCTCCTCGGTGGCTATACCTTTTATCAATACAATTATGGATCCACAATGTATTTTATGGTGGCCATATCTTACAAGTCTTGATCACCCAAGCATAAGTATGTCTGCCTTGGGTTTGAAACATGTCATAATATTTGTTGGATGTTTGTGTGCAGCTTCTGTCAAGTTCTCTGCATCTATACCCTTGCTTTAAAGTCTACAAATAATTTCAGTTATCAGTTCTCATCTTCTAACTTCATACTTTGGGGGGAAATCTGTTACACATCGAAATTTCTCACTTTGATAGTGTCGCAAGTGTTGTCATTACAAGGGTCGCAAGTCTCACATTTTTCTCATAAGTGTCGCAAGTGTCAAGAAAATCATACTGCAATAATGCCTATGTCGTACCTATAATGACATCAGAAAGACACTTCAAACACATCAAACACTTGATTTGGAAGAAGAGAAATGGGTCAACAGAGTTATGTACCACTTCCCATTTGAAAGAACCACTGAATTTGAGTTTTTAGAGGAGAGCGCTCCCCTATACCTATGTTAGGAGTGCTGGTGCCCCCCTATACACTATTTGTGAGAGTTATACCACTCCCTCTGCCATTTTGAAGGAGAGTTGATGTTGTTAGGTGTGTTGGCACCCCCCTATACCTTACTATGGAGCATTATAACACTCTGACATCCATTTTGGAGGAGCACTATCTATTTTGGGCAGTAGTTGGTTTGTTGAGAATAATGAGGGAAATCTCCCTTCAATATTTGAAGGCAGTTGGATTCAAATCCTTGGCCAAACCATGATCATAGGGCATATCCCTAACTAAAGGAGGAAAATCCTCAACTTACCCTAAATATATCTCAAGTGGTTGGGCCTCTCCAAGCCTATATAAGAAGGCTTTCTTATGGTAAAAAGAGGGATGATTAAAAGCATGAAACCTATGATCTCATAGGAAACACACAGTGAAGTGGAGAATAATCAGTGAAGCTATTTTCATTCTGATCATAGGTATTTTGAGAAAGGGTTAGATAAGGAGGACTTGATGAAGCTGTTGAACTCGCATCTACGATTGTAAGTTTCCTTCATTGTTGTTCTCATCAATATAATCTGCTTGGCCTGTTTCTTTCTAGTTTGTGCTTGATATCACATGAACTTGTCTCTAAGTAGATAGATCTATTTTAAGCTAATCTCAGTAAGGTAGGAAGTTGGTTGTATCTTTTTTTTCTACAGGGATTATCGAGGAGAGAAATGTTGGAGCTCAACTTGGACCATGCAGGGAAAAACACCGGTAAAAGGTACTTCTTTTCTCCTTCCTCCTCATACATTATTTTATCTAGGTCTAAAAGGAAGTCAATGACCATGATAAGCATCTTTTGTCTTAAGAGTTAAGAGTCTAGCTCTCAAGAGGAGATCTACCTGTCTGTAGGAATATTTTCCTTCAACACTCCCATCATCACATTAACATTTGACAATTTATCTCATTGATATTTGAAATTATTTTCAAAAATTATATTACTCGTATATCCAAAGAAAATACGTTGTCTAAAATTTTTGAACTCAACTGTCATCAAGAATAAATAACATAAAAAATCAAAAACCATATTTCCCACTCTAAGATGGAATCTTTCCTTGATTGTTTTTGTCACCCTTCAATTTTTATGAATTTTCCTTTGGTTTCACTAAGCCTTTAGGCCTAATCTCATTGATCACATGAGAAAAATCGTTCCTCAAATGAATCAGGGAAGACATGGATTTATCAGAGCCATTGGAGGGTGAGAAAGGGGCAGCAATGGCTTTTCCTTTGTCAAGGACATGGTGGGCCTCGATTTCCAACCTTTGGCTAGCATGAGAGGACTAAACTGGTGAGCGTACAGGTGCAACTTGGAAAATATGGTTAATAGGTGGGGGAGAAAGTAAAGACAAATTGGGCCAACCATGATGTTGGTAGACTGACGGGTGGACAATCTCTTGCCATTCATCATTTTTGGAAACCTCGGGTTGCAATGAGACATGAGGGGGAACAAGAATACTAGGGGCTTTTGGAGCTTGGAAGGGGGGCCTTTCAGGCCTAGGTTGGACCACTACTTTCCCAATCCAATTGAAAAATCTGGCTTGAAAAAGATGGCCTAACTCTTGTGAGTCAACGTCAAAATGTATGGAGAATCTTGGTATTCTTGGGCCTCTGTTCCAATTACCCATCCCTAGGTTTCCTCTGCCATGGATACCTCGACTGAAGAAGCTCATTCCTGCATGCATGATTGATTAGAAAATATTCCTTTACAACCATACATGACAAATACTTAAAAATATGAAATAGACTTTGGCTCAACAACATATCAAACTCAGGCAATCCAATCCATATAAGTTGTTTAACTGTTGTCAATGAGTAGGGGGTGAATAGAAGGTCCTCGAATATGTGATGGGTTTGTATTGAACGAAACATGATATAATGAGGAGGAAAAGAAACACGATTACTGCTCAAAGACAACACATAATCAATTGCAATGCAAACCAAAGAAAATATCACTTTGATCCAACCAAGAAACTATGACTTCAAACTACTTCAATACATAATTCTTCTTGACTGTAGTTAAATTTTAGAATAGGGAGTGAAAAATGAATGCGGGAAGGTGATGGGGTTGTAATTAGCAAAAAGAAAAATAATGGTAGGGAAAGAGAGAATATATTGTTCATAAAATTAATTAAGTAATCCATAAAACTATTATGTAAAACAAAATAACACCAACCAAATAATCATTGTCATCAAATGATCAAGTACTGTGTAAAATATTCAATTGATTATGTACATTAACTTGCTCATTGTTTGTAGTCAAATATTTAATGCAGTGTCATCAAAGAAAGATAGTATGCATTCCACAACAACATGTAGAGGAGATCTGTTACTTCTTATTTATCCATTTAATATCTTAAATCAATTCCCAAATGCATAAATAGTCACTTTATTCCACTCTGTTCAGCATTAAAAATCAAACACCTTCCATCACACAGACACAAAAAAACATGCCTGATTTTATCCCTCAATTCCATCTAACAATCAAATTGTAATGAGACCTTACTACCACTGCACTTGTGCCTATCTCTATTAATATGTATGATATTCATTAAACATACATAATATACATTCAAACACAACGATCCATATTTTAATTGAAAACATCTTGACTTTCCATCAAACACACAAACAACAATCACCACTACCATTCATACGACACTGTGGGGTACACAGACTACTCAATCAAAATGTGAAATAATTTTTGTGACTGACATGACTAACTATTTGAGTCTGAACATCCACAGTGTTGGGCTATCAATTCAATACAATGAGGCAACAACATTATGGCTAATCTCATCTCACAAACAGATATGAACAAAACCAAAAAAACCCATGACCCTCTCTGAAAGCGCAATCAAATCATACTCATAACATATACAACGGATGGCCATGCCATGATTACCATTATTGCAATAGTCCCATTCAACAATTTAAAACACGCATTCATAGTAATTATTCACTCAACCTATCATGTTGTAGGAATGCCACACATACCCATGCATCACGCATGAAGCATCATTGTGCATTAACCAATTGTAAACTAATGTTGGGTTAACAATTCAACAATTCCAATGTGAGAGACAACAACTATGCATTCAATCCAATTCTTGAAGAAACCAAATTACCATGATGAGTTTATCAATTCGATTGTCATAATAAAAAATGCAGTGACTAAATACCACAACCAATACCACTATCAACATAATCAACAATGATGAGCCATAAATCAAACAATGTTGACAATACACCACCAATCCATAACAACCAATAGTATCCCTGACAAGCCATAATGGTCCCCTCTATCAATACTTGGACTTGAGAAATCAAGGGTTTTCTCTATGGACCAACACAGAGAGACTAGAGTCGACTCCTCTCATTGGTGAAAACCTCTGAGATCAACGGTGCACACATAGGTTATTCCACCAATGAGATTTGCAGAGAGGGTGATAGTTCATGAGATAGGAGAGCCTATGAACAGAGGAGAAAGGATCCATTTTTGTCTTGTAACGATACTTAGAACATGTAGGGTACAACCCTCATGGATCTCCCAATCAACCAACTAACAACGTTGATATGGAACCAAGCTGAGGAGAAGAAATATAACCCACTGCACAACCATCAGTAGAATGAATAACCCATACCCAAGTGAAACAATGTGTAGTGACGCAAGGAATTTCAAAACCAATAAACTCCATAACAACAAAATACTAGGCATGGTGATATGAATGCATAGAGACAACCAACCACTCTAGGCCAAATTGAACCCTCCAACTAAAACTAGCAAGGATGACAGAGACCCTTTATGGCTGCTAACACTCTGAATGACCAATAACACTATGACTTCAACCATTGTTCAATGAAAACCATTGACACGTCATTCTAGGAAAACATCACAAATTTACATTGTTTTCATACTTAGGAAAGAATAGACCCATATGTATCGAGCCAAAAACTATTTCATAACTAGAGAAGATTCATGGATGGTGAAAAGACATACTTGTAACCAGAAGCACCTTAGAATCGCGAGCTTGGTCAAGCAGTTATTCCTTTTCTTGAAATTCGGAGCCTAACCAAAAAAAACAAAGTTGAACAATAGCCTGAATAGGGTGGCGGACAATGGAAGAAGTAAGGGTGACGTGCAGTAAATACACATTGCCTCCACCCTCCAATAATTCAATTCCTCAGTACACGCCATCCCATTAATCCATTTACCATTCAATTAAACCATGCATTGGAATTAGCATCTATCGCCTGTCAAACATGCCATCCACATCATATCTTACCATTTCCAACTATACAATAATGCATATTAACCACGTCTTTGTATAACTTAATAAATCACATAGCTATTAAATTGTTAGCTAGGATTATCAATGGTCATTTCAATTTCAATGCATGTAGAGTAGTATATTAGCATACTCTAGTTCCTTCTTTTTGCATTTTGTTACATTGCTTTTATTTCTTTCCCAATGCTCTTATATATTATTACTAACATGTCTCTTGTGTAGGTGTCCCAGTAATGGATCCAAGAATAGATAGCAATGATAACAATGGATAACATAGGTAATTGTAACATAAAATTTGAGCCTAGAGAAGCAAAAAATAAAACACATAACATGCCTTATACATAATTCAGTTGTCGTGATTAGAACCAACACATAGTAGGCCTTATCCATATTCAATAAAACCAATATTTCACCAACCATATAAGCAGTGTCGAACAACATCATAACCATGTAATAAGAACCATATTTGATCTCCAATCTACAAGGGGGTCCCACCTACTAGTATTATTTGTATTGTTAGATTATAATAATAGGCCTTAGCAATACTTTTTGGGAAAAAACCTCGTTGCGATTTTAATCATCAACAAACTGAAGA
The DNA here is from genome assembly GCA_000966675.3 of Picea glauca. Classification (NCBI taxonomy): domain Eukaryota; kingdom Viridiplantae; phylum Streptophyta; class Pinopsida; order Pinales; family Pinaceae; genus Picea; species Picea glauca. The sequence goes on from JZKD02S0175807.1 coordinate 926,369, forward strand.
CTCCACAGGAAAATTTGTTTTCAACGGATTAGAATTCAAAACTCATGATTTCACAGGTCAAGGAGATCTAACTAGGAAGATTATGCAACAGGGGGAAGTGAACGGATTTAATGGAAAAACGATAGGGAATTTGGGAATAACTCATAAAGAGTGTTAAGTATGAGGGGTTTTACCACTATGTGCATAATTGTTCAACTGGTATCGACTCTTATCTTCAAGGAGAAAAACAATGGACTTGCTCTCTTAACTCTGAAATGGATGAAGAAAAGAAAAGCATAAGAGGGATATAACCCCAAAATGTTTTTTTAGACAACAATGGAAGAAGATAACAAATTTAAGGGTGCTTTGAGGGATACCATCATAACCGCTATGTAAAAATGATTGTTATTGACTAACAATGCTTTGAAAGAGTGTCATAGTGGTAGAGATGGTCCAACTTCTTATTTTGACCAAATTAATTAAAAGATAGTAAGAAAAAAAATCATGACAGAAGTACAATTGCAAGATTAAAATAGTAGCAATAAAATGACAGAAACGTAAAAGTAGTAGGAAAATTTTAAAACAGATAGCAAAAGTAAAACTATTGTAAGGTGAAAAAGAATATAGCACAAAAATGAAAGCAGATCTAGGTTACTAGTATACAAAAAATCCAAACAACATTGGAACTTTTTACGTTGGTCCCTCACAATGTTTCAAGCGAGAACCGTTGGTGCTGTAGGAAAACCATTGCTCCTGTAAATCCTTTAGAATGTAAGAGTTAGTGTCTAGGATAAAATCAATTTTGAAAGGATCCAGAAATAACACTTGGAACTCTAAGGTAATTATCATCCCCTTAACGTATATGATTAGATTAGCAAAGTAGATATGGATACTGATCAATTCATCAAGAGTTGTGTGTATAGGTATTTTAGAAGTGGTATTTACCTCAGGTAAGCCATAAAACATGAATTTATAATTCATTGTACTCCAATTAGTGATAAGAGTGTTTTTGTGAACATTTGCCCCTTTTTCCTTGATTTTACTCTAACCAAAAAAATTGTCAAGCAAGGGCCTCATCTTTGACCTTACAACCTGCTATAGAATAATCTCCATATTGAAAGGAGGAAAACGATTTCTCATGATAGCCTGACTAAAAGTGTGAATATTAATGCAGGGTATAATATGATCAGTGGTCTCTGAAACAAGTGCCCAATTGGAAACCCATTCAGAGTAGACTGGAAAATAACCCCAGTCCTTAAGAAATTTTCCAACTCGCTTTGAAAAGTTTTTTTAAATTAAGAGTTAATAGGTCTTTGATTTTTCCTAACTGTTTTCATGCCTTACTTGATGGGGATATTATGGGGTTTAAGACTAGGATCAAAACCACAAATATCCTTATAACACCAAGCAAAAACATCTTGAAATTCACCAAGTATCTTGGAAAACTTCATTTCTTCTTTATCAGAATATCGGGTACTTATTTTTACATTCTTTGGAGATTCGATTGCCCCAATATACAAGGAGAGGGTTTCACCCACTTTCCTTCTTAACTCCCCTTCTCTCTTTTTCTCTTTATTTCCTACATCACTCAATGAAAACAAACTCTCAAGAGGAGTCAAGCCCTTAGGAATCTTGTCATCTTATATGGATATAATTTCATTGGGCTTAGGAGGTTCATCTTGAATTAAAGCACAACCTCTCTTGTCATTAGGGAGGGCCTTCCAAGATTCTATATCATTAGAGATATGTGGACAATATAGATATTGAAAAGAACAATCATGTCTGTGAGGCAAAGGTTGTTGATTAGGAGAAGGTGCAAAGATAGCCAACTGATACGCCATTTAATTTAACTCCCTCTTAACATGAGTGATGTTGAAAGATAATAGGTTCAAGATAAGTGCCCAAATAGTTTGGGTATATCATTCCATCAAATTTTTTCTAGGAGAGTAAATTTTATGTACCAGGTTCACAACAATCTCGGAATGTCCAAAAGCTAAAAGGTGACCACAACTGAGATTATAAACATTTTCAATGCCTAATATTAAAGCTTCAAATTCAGTGACATTTTTCATACAATCAAACTCTAAACTGTAGGAAAAATTATGAATTTTCCCTATAGGGGAAACCAAGATAATGTCAGCTCCATTACCTTCATTAGAGTGTGAACCATCAAAGTGCATGTGCCACATATCATCATGTAAATCAATTTGTTCCAAAGGAATATTATCCTACTCAAAAAATATGGAATACACTCCTAGGTCCTCTTTGATATAGTTTACATTAGGTTGTGGAACACTCTCTATGTAGGATGAAATCCTTCCCTCTCTAAGGAATATAATATTCTTACCATTTGAGGAATGGATAAATGTGTCTCGTCGAGTGAGAGGTATCCACCTGTTAAGGCTTGCCAATCTCTTCCCAAGATAATTGAGTAACTTCTTAATGGTATATCGATTACCTTAATACTAAGGGTTGTTCTTATTTTAGGGTCTGTGCACAAAAATAAGGTTACATATTTAATCTCACATATGGTTGTTTTTTTTAGGCTATTATAGGAGAGAATGATTCTAGCATTTTCATTTGTACAAGACAAGCCTATTTCTTCCATAATGATCTTCGACATCACACTTGGGCCTAAACTGCCATCAATGAGGCAACAATGGGAAATCTTATCCATAATATTTACAGAAATGTAAAAAGGGTTTTTTTTTACATGGTATCTAAAGTGATGTACACCTACTTTATTTACAGAGGAATCCTCTTCGTTTAACTCTTCAGATAGATTGGCTACAATGAAAGATTTTCCTTCCATGAATTGTTTCATATGCATCTGTTGCTTAGGGATGGCAACCATTTCCAGAAGGGTTGCATCTGCTTTGATGTTGGCCAACTGATTCAAGATATTATAGTTGGAAGAGGGGAAAGGGGAAATAATTCCTTGACTCTTAGGAACTTTAGGAACCTGTATAGTAGCAACGGGTGAGGATGAGCTCAGGCTAGAAAAATTGTGGGGAGGATCAAATTTTCCCTTGGGAGAATAGGATTTGTTCCTAGTATTGATGATCATGACATCTTTTGGATTTGTGAAATATAGGACATCAATGGTAGTTTTGGGTCATTTACCAAAGATCTTATCTTTGGCATTCTTCCTTACTTCACATGTGGCTTCCTCATGGTGTTCTTCACAAAATTTACACCAACTCCAAGGAAAGATAGCTTTAGGATGAAAATTATTCTCAATTCTACTTCTAAAGGGCTCTGTAGAAGAGGATGATGCTCCAGGGGTGAGAGGTGAGACAGTCCCCTTTCGCTCGAATGATATCATTCGATTTTTCATATCTTGTACTAGTTGTAAGAGGACGGACATGTATGTATGTATAATTGATTCTCCCTGGGGAAGACCCGTTCTTTCGAAATGTTCTTCATACTCTAAAAAAGTATGCAGAGTGGAACCAAGATTATCAATTACTTTTCCCTCAAGCCTATGATGGTAGGGGGAAGGTAATGCATTGTAGTAATGGATGAAATCAGCTTGGTTCTGAGGCCAAATGAGTTCAAGGATATGATTTTATAGCTTAGTGAAATGCAAGTTGAAAGACTTGATGGTCTCACCATCCTTATAGGTGACGTTATTATATTCCCATAACTTCTCAACTGGGATTTTAGATTGCCTGTAAGTGGACTTGAACCAATATATTAAATCCCCCCAAGTAGATAGAATCTTAGGAGGAAGGTCAAATAAATAGGTTGCAGCCTTTCCTTCCAGGTAATTGATGAATAAGCACATGCAAGTATCATTTTCATTGGATCCTATGTTATGACAAGCATTAGAAAATGACACTAGGTTTTCGTTTGTAGTAACAATGTTCTTCCCTGAGAAATTAGGAAGATGCTCCTTGAATTTAGGAAGTGGATTATTAGTAGGTGCTAAGTTAAGAGGAGAGGACACATGCCATGGTGTGGTTGTGGTGTCTTCTTCAAATTGAAAAATCCCATACTTTTTTATGACTTTGGTGGGATTTGTGGTAGATTGGACAGAGATATGGTGGCTATATAAGCTACCAATCACTGACGAAGATGAAGATTGAGAGGAGGGAACACCTCTAGTGCCACCAAACCCACCACTAGATTCCATCTTGTGGATGATAGTTGAAGGGTAAAAATACAAAATTGAATAATTAGACATTAAGGTTCTCCTTAGAGCACTCCATTGGGTAGATAACACAATGTTCCTTCTTCCTATTTCAGCAATAGGATTGATTTTAGGTGATAAGCCTATTATTATTATAGAGACACGAGAGTCTAAGGACATGAAAGAGCGGACAAACTGAAGAAACAAGAAGGTTATTGTTGATTTCTAGGCTATCTACGTCTAGCTTCCAATCATTCTTGAGCACTAATATCTCGTTCAATTGTTTCCCATGAATGATTAATCTCAACATAGGTATTGGCAATGTCTAAAATGGTGTTAAATAGGTTCAAAGAAATGTTGGTCTGATCTTGAAGACCGAGCTCAATATTGGGTTTCCTTGTAATAGGTACAATCATTAAGAAATAAAACCCTCAAAGAATCAATATCAGAAAAATAGATTTATCGAGAAAATCGAGTATAAAAATTAACCAAAGAGATATTGAAGATCTCCCCACTATGGTTGTCGAATAAATGTTGAGTAAAAAATATGAAACGGTCCTACTCAAGCATTTTCATATTTTTCTTTGCTAAATAAAAATAGATGGGAATATCACCCTATGTTTATAGCCATCAAAAATAAAATCCTAACTCACAAGTATTGATTAAAATTTCTTAGGCTAGTCTTTTTCACAATTAAAAGCTTGTTGGAAAATTCATTTTAATATGATTTTCTGAATATAATAGTTGTTGAAATAAATGTAGAGATAGAAGTAAAGACACCAAGATGATAATCAAGACAGATGAGACATAAAGCAATCCTTTATTTCATTCTAATTCATCAAAGAGTCATTCTCTTTACAAAATTTCATACAAAAATTTCAGACCAAAGTCAAACTTAGACATTCTCGATGGAACATACAAAAGGACATCTAACATAAAATTAAAAACTGAACTCCAAAAGGTGGATCAACTTGCCACAGATTGTTTCCCACTTGACTCTACACAACAACCTTTGTCATTCATGAAAAATAATTCAAAAATAGACAAGTCTACACAGAATATCAAAGATAGATCAACACCTCTGAAAAACAAGTGTCTAAATGATGTAATTCATCCCTGAATCTTGTTGTCTACAATAATACCCTATTATCATAAAAAATAATTAGGCTTGTGATAAATTAAGGAATGAATGAAAACTGAACTATGTCAACATAAAATCAAAGAGCAAACCTTAGTATGCTTCTCCTTCTATCCTCCCCCTATTCCTCCATTTCCTTTTCCTTTTAAGAAAATTAGGATTGGTTGAGGTAGTTGAACTACCTCATTAGTTAAGTTAACTAAAAACTCAACCAAATTTTTATTTAGGGGGGGCAGGGGGGGAGGGGAAGAGTAATAAATCATAATAAGGGTTTTAAATAAATAATTAATATTAGGTGGGACAGCTTGTGACTCCCTTTATCTCTTAAAAAGCATAACATAACTAGTAAATAAAGCAAAACACCCCTCCTTGTGACTCACATCATCACATTAACATTTGACAATCGATCTCATTGATATTTGAAATTATTTTCAAAAAATATATTACTCATATATCCAAAGAAAATACATTGTCCAAAATTTCTGAAGTCAACTGTCATCAAGAATAAATAACATAAAAACTCAAAAACCTTATTTCCCACTCTGAGATGAAATATTTCCTTGATTGCTACTGTCACCCTTTGGTTTTTATGAATTTTCCTTTGGTTGCATTGAGCCTTTAGGCCTAATCTCGTTGATCACATGAGAATAATCATCCCTCAAATTCTTCGAGAAGACACGGATTTATTAGATCCATTGGAGGGAGAGGAGGGGGAAACAATAGATTTTCCTTTGTCAAGTGGATGGTGGGCCTCAGTTTTCAACCTTTTTCTAGCAAGAGAGGACTAAACTAGTGAGAGAATAGGTTCACCTTGGAAAATCTCTTTAATAGAAGGGGGAGAAGGTAAAGACAAATTTGGCCATCCACGATGTTGGGAGACTGTCGGGTGGAAAATATATTGCCATCTGTCATTTTCGAGAACCTCTGGTTGCAATGAGACATGAGGGGGCACATGGATACTAGGGGCATGTGGATGTTAGAAGGGGGTCCTTCCATGCCTAGGTTGGACCACTCCTTGCCCAATCCAATTGAAAAATCTAGCCTGAAATAATTGGCCTAACTCTTGTGAGTCAACGTCAAAATGTATGGAGAATCTTGGCCTTCTTGGGCCTCTGTTACAATTAATTCTCCCTAGTTTTCCTCTACCATGTCTACCTCGACTGAAGAATCTCATTCTTTCATGCACGATTGATTACAAAATATTCCTTTACAACCATACATGACAACTCCTTAAAAATATGAAATAGACTTTGGCTCAGCAAAATATTAGACTCATGCAATCTAATCCATATAAATTGTTTATCTATTGTCAATGAGCAGGGGGTGAATAGAAGGTCCTGGGATATGTGAGGGATTTTTATTGAGAAAAAAATGATATAATGAGGGGGAAAAGAAACATGGTTACTTCTCAAAGACAACACACAATCAATTGTAATGAAAACCAAAGATAATATCACTGTGATCCAACCAAGAAACTACAACATCAAACTGCTTCAATACATAATTCTTCTTGACTATAATTAAATTTTAGAACAGGGAGTGAAAAATGAATGCGGGAAGGCAATGGGGTTGTAATTAGTGAAAAGATAAATAATGGTAGGGAAAGAGAGACGATATTGTTCATAAAATTAATTAAGTAATCCATAAAACCATTTTGTAAAAGGAAATAACACCAACCAAATAATCACTTTGATCAAATGATCAAGTACTGTGTAAAATATTCAATTGATTATGTACATTAACCTACTCATTGTTTGTAGTCAAATATTTAACGTAGTGTCATCAAAATAAGACAATATGCATTCCACAACAACTTGTAGAGGAGATTTGTTTCTTCTTATTTATCCATTTAATATCTTAAATAAATTCCCAAATGAATAAACAATCACTTAATTCCACTATGTTCAGAATAAAAAATCAACCACCTTCCATCACACAGACACAAAAAATCATGCCCGATTTTATCCCTCAATTCCATCTAACAATGAAATTGTAATGAGACCATACTTCCACTGCACCCATGCCTATATCTGTTAAGATGTATGATATTCATTAAAAATACATAATAGATAGTCAAACACAATGATCCATATTTTAATTGCAAACATCTTGACTTTCCATTAAACACACAAACAACAATCATCACTACCATTCATACGACACTATGGGGTACACAGACCACTCAATCAGAATGTGAGATCATTTATGTGATGGACATGACTAACTATTTGAGTCTGAACATCCACAATGATGGGATATCAATCCAATACAATGAGGAAACAATAGTATGCCTGATCTCGTCTCACAAACTGATATAAACAAAACCAAAAAAACCTATGACCCTCTCTAAAGGCACAATCAAATCATACTTATAACATATACAGTGGATGGCCATGCCATGATTACCATGATTTCAATAGTCCCATTTGACAATTTAAAACACATAGTCACAATAATTATTCACTCAAATTATGATGATGTAGGAATGCCACACATACCCACGCATCACAGATGAAGCATCATTGTGCTTTAACCAATTGTAAACTAATGTCGGGTTAACAATTCAACAATTCCAATGTGAGAGTTAACGATTGCGCATTCAAGAAACCTAATTACCATGTTGAGTTTATCAATTTGATTGTCATAATAACTAATACAGTGACTAAATACCACAACCAATACCACTGTCAACATAATCATTAGAGAAAAGCCATAAATCGAACATTATTGACAATACACCACCAATCCATAACAACCAACAGTATACTTGACAAGCCATAAAGGTCCCCTCTATCAATACTAGGACTTGAGAAATCAAGGGTTTTCTTTGTGGACCAACACAGGGAGACTAGATTTGACTCCTCTCATCGGTGAAAACATCTGAGTCCAACGGTGCATACACAAGGTATTCCACCAATGTTATTTGTAGAGAGGGCGATAGTTCATGAGACAAGAGAGACTCTGAATAGAGGAGCAAAGGCTCCATTTTGACTTTGTAACAATACTTAGAACATGCAGGGTATAACCCTTGTGGCTCTCCCAATAAACCAACTAACAATGATGAGATGGAACCAAGCCGAGGAGAAGCAATATAACCCATTGTGTAACCATTAATATAATGAACAACCCATACCCAAGTGAAACAATGTGTAGTGACACAAGTCATTTCAAACAATAAACCCCATAAAAAAAAAAGAATGGGTATGGTGATACGAATGCGTGGAGACAACCAGCCACTCTAGGCCAAATGAAACCCTCCAACTAAAATCAACAAGGATTACAAAGAGCCTTTATGGCTGCTAACACTCGAAATGACCAATAACACTGTGAATTCAACCATTATTGCAATGAAAACCATCAACGATTCATTCCAGAAAAACATCACAAATTTACATAGTTTCCATACTTAGGAAAGAACAGACCCATACATCCCAAGCCAAAAACTATTTCATAACTAGACAAGATTCATGGATGGCGAAAAGACATACTTGTAACCAAAAGCACCTTAAAAACGCGATCTTGGTCGAGTAGTTCTTCCTTTGCTTGAAAGTCGGAGCCTAACCACAACAAACATAGTTGAACAATAGCCTGAATAGGGTGGTGGCTAGTGGAAGGAGTAAGGGTGACATGCAGTAAATGCACGTTGCCTCCACCCTCCAGTCATTCAATTCCTCAGTACATGCCATCCCATTAATCCATTAACCATTCAATTAAACCATGCATTGGAATTAGCATCTATCACCTGTCAAACGTGTCACCCACATCATATCTTACCATTTCCAACTATAAGATAATGCATATTAACCATGTATTTGTATAACTCAATAAATCACATAGCTATTAAATTTTTAGCTAGGATTATCAATGATCATTTCAATTTCAATGCATGTAGAGTAGTATATTAGCATAGTCTAGTTCCTTCTTTTTGCATTTTTTTACATTGCTTTTATTTCTTTCCCACTATTGTTATATGTTATTACTAACATGTCTCTTCTGCAAGTGTCCCAGTAATGGATCCAATAACATATAACAATGATAAAAATGGATAACATAGGACACTGTAACATAAAATGTGAGCCTAGAGCAGCAGAAAAAAAAAAACACATAACATGCCTTATCCATAATTCAATTGTAGTGATTAGAACCAAAACATAGTACACCTTATCCATATTCAATTAAACCAATATTTCACCAACCATGTAAGTAGTGTCGAACAACAAAATAACCATGAAATAATATCCATATTTGATCTCCAATCTACAAGGGGGTCCCACCTACTACTGTTATTTATCTTTTTATCTTATAATAATAGGCCTTAGCAATACTTTGTGGGAAAAAATATCGTTGTGATTTTAATCATCAACAAACTGGCGACTCCACAGGGAAAGATTTTTCAACATATTAGAATTCATAACTCATGATTTCTCAAGTCAAGCAGATCTAACCAGGAATATTATGCAACAGGGGAAGTGAGTGGATTTAATGGAAAAATGACTAGGAATTTGGGAATAACTCATGAAAAGTGTTAAGTATGAGGGGTTTTACCACTATGTGCATAATCGTTCAATCGTGATCGACTCTTATATTCAATGAGAAAAACAATGGACTTTCTCTCTTAACTCTCAAATGGATGCAGAAAAGGAAAGCATAAGTGGGAGATAGCCCCAAAATTGTTTTAGACAATAGTGGAAGCAAATAACAAATTCAAGGGTTATTTCAAGGGAACCATCATAACTGTTGTGCAAACATGATTGTTATTGACTACCAATGCTTTGTAGGAGTGTCATTGTGGCATAGATGATCCAACTTCTTATTTTGACCAAATTAACTAAAATATGGTAAGAAACAAAATCATGACAGAAGTAAAATTGCAAGATTAAAACAACAATAAAATGACAGAAATGTAAAAGAAGTAGGAAAATTTTTAAATAGATAGCAGAATTCAAAATATTGTAAGGCAGAAAAGAAAATAGCACAAAAATGAAAGAAGAGCTAGGTTACTAGTATACAGAAAATCCAAACGGCATTGGAACTTTTTATGCTGGTCCCTCACAATGTTTCAAGTGAGAACCATTAGTGTTGTAGGAAAACCATTTCTCCTGTAAATCCTTTAGAATGTAAGAGTTAGTGTCTGTAACGACCCTTGATTATAAATTATAATTAATTTAATAATGTAATCCTAAAAGATTAGCTAAACTATATTTATTTATTAAAATAACCTTAATTAATTAGTTATTCTTGATTATGATTAATTTAAGTATTAATTAGTTAAGGTTATTTTAATAAATAAATATAGTTTAGCTAATCTTTTAGGATTACATTATTAAATTAATTATAATTTATAATCAAGGGTCGTTACAGTGTCTAGGATAAAATAAATTTTGAAAGGATCTAGAAATAACACTTGGAACTCTGAGGTAATTACCATCCCCTTAATGTATATGATTAGATCATAAAGGTAGATATGGATACTAATCAATTCATCAAGAGTTATGTGTATAGGTCTTTTAGAAGTGGTAATTGCCTCAGGTAAGCTAGAAAATAGGCATTTATAAGTCATTGTACTCTTATATATTATTACTAACATGTCTCTTGTGTAGGTGTCCCAGTAATGGATCCAAGAGTAGATAGCAATAATAACAATGGATAACATAGGCCATTGTAACATAAAATTTGAGCCTAGAGCAGCAGAAAAA
>JZKD02S0175807.1:941971-965310 GCA_000966675.3 Picea glauca
CCACAAATATATATATGCTTGTGTCTTTTTAAGACACTTGGAACCCAAGAGACTCCCTTGTCCCTACTTTAAAACTTAGGATATATTCATATCCATTAATTAATATTTGAGGAATAATAATATAATATTCCATTGGGATTAAGCCCCCTAGCTTATCCCCTTTCTATACTCTTATCCCCCCTTTCCCTTTCTAGTGGAGTTTATCCCCCCATGCTATTGTACATAGTTGGTATGTAGTAGTGATTTTTTTTCATTGATAATATGAGTGTTTACATATTACAATAATAGGTTCACTGTCCTTTAGCATATAGGATCTCCAAACTAATAATAACATAATCTTTCTGGCCTATAAAAACCTATCTCACCATCCTATAAAACATTTTTACAATTATATGCATAACTGGGATTCATCCTAGGGGTACTACAATATATAACAAGAATTCAAAATTTGATTTCTTCATTTACTTGTCATGTTCACTTGACCATTATGTTCAACAATGTCCTTCTAATGATATATATTTTTCTAACGGTTTATGTTTCCCTATTATCTTGTGCCTTTCACTGCTTTCTTTTCTGTGACCAACTGATTCCATTGATTCCAATAGTAAATACATTGCTATGCATTGTTTCTGATCCATCCTTTTTGTACCTTCTAAGCATCTCTTTCTATATGACACACATTGTCCATAACTCTGCTACTCAATTTTCCACAATGTTGACCCATCTGTCACTATACTATTATGAAGACTTCTCTTGAATCTGTTATCTAACTTCTTTGAATCTGTCTTTGTAAAAACTTCATACAACTCGAAAGATAGTTCTCTGATATGTAGTGTCTACTGTATGGAATCCCCCTATTCAAAATACATATTTATTGGGAGTCTCCAAGTCATATGGATCAGAAAATTACCTACTCTTATGTGGAGTAATATTCCTATTCGTCTGTCCCCGAGGTGTAGGACAATCGGTGACGGAGTATGTTGTTAAGCCACTCCGTGATGTTAAAGTCACCGGTTTGAAACCTGTGGGGACAAAAAATCCAACCATGTTAAGGGTTAGTGTGGCTCAGGACGGGTGTGATTCCCGGGTGATTTTGACGGCTTAGATGCCCCCGAGTCACGGTTTCTCAAGCCACAGGTTAATTGCGAGCCAACAGGTCCCGCACAAATTAATAAACAAAAAAAAAAAATCTTCCTATTCGTCTGTAGACTCATCATCTATCAGAATTTTCACTTCTTCATTTATTCTTGTGGATTGATCTCACACTACAATCCCTAAAAGTACAATCTCTTGAACCTGTTCCTTATTCATATTCTCTTCTTTTATTTCTCTCTCTACTGCAATTCCTATGATCTCTAGTACCTGTTCTTCTTGTTTTTCATTTCTTCTCTAAACCTTCATGTATCTAACAATTTCCTTTTTCCCTGTATATTTGTCTTCATCTCATACTATTGCTAATCCTATGATCTTTGGGACCTGGTATATTTTCACATGTTCTTCTTGTTTTCTTTTCCATACTTTCTTATATTTGATATCAATGTTCTCTTTCATGGAAGTATCGATCATGTTTCTACAATCATGAGCTATGTGTCCATAGTTATGGATTTTTTAACATTCAATGTTATGTGGGGCCACATAATCATTTCTTGCTTGAAGATTTCTTCCATAAGCCCTGCAATATGCAACCTTATGTCCAAAGTTAGTACAATAAAAACAATGACCATAAAACAAATTTACATACCTCGGAGTGAATGATCTTCTTTGTGGTGTAGTCCTTCTGAATTCCTACCTTGGTTGATCATAATATTTTCTTCTGTGGATCCCTTCATTATGGTTGAAGCTTCTTTTTTCCCTAAATGAGGTAGGTCTTGCTGAATATGTATCTTTATTATACTCATTTTTATTTGATTCTTGCTGACCATGATTCCTTCCTTTGAGTACTTCTACATAAATTTTACTATTTTCTTCATTCTTCTTTTTTGGAAACCTTGAATGATTCTCTTCATTCTCTACTACTAATGTGGATGTTTCTATCTCACAATGTTCTTGTTGATCTTGAAGATTTTACTTTTCAATATGACAACTTCTTCTTCAAGCTTCTCAACCTCTTCTTCTTTCTTCATCATCTAAATCTTCATGAATTTTTTTTCTCTTTGCTTCTTCAAGTTGGATCTTCAATGTGATTATTTCATCTTGTAGTTCTCCTTCTCATTAACTAAATTATGCTTCATGATTCTTTTATTTTTCAATCTCATAATTGTCTTCTATTTCACTTGTATTTTCTATATGCTCACTTTCAATCTTCAAATAAGGGAATTCAATTTCAATATGTTCGCACTCTTCACAGGTAAAGCAAAAGAACTCACTATTGTTGACTACATAATCTTCTTCGTCTTCTTCTGAATCTATCTAACTTGATGAGCATATTACCTCTTGTTTTGTACCTGCATCTTCTTTAACAATCTATGACTTTATGATGGGAGAAGAATAGATATTATGTAGCTTATCCTAAATTTCCTTATCTTATGAACATTTTCCCACTTTGTCCTTTGTTGAATTAGGTAATGCTTCCATGATGAAATCCAATACTATTTTGTTCTTCTTCTTCAATCCTTCTTAGATTCATTCGTAGGTTTCTTTGTAGCATTGTATCCTATAAAAACTGAATACCAAATATCATATCCATGTGCCTGTATATCATACACTGAACCAGTCTGAGCATTAAACATTGATACTATGTTCTTTTTGTATTCCATGATCTCCTTCCATTGGTTAGACTACTTCATGAAGGAACTTCTTTGATACCAATTGTTGGAATGATGAGAGGGGGGGTGAATTAGTATAAGCACTTTATACCACTTTTAAACACAATATATATTCTTTCACTTTATCAACAATGTTCAACAATTTATCATCAATATATATATATATATATATATATATATATATATCATACACATGTAATAATAAGCAACATCACATCAACATCACATAAAGAACACAATACACTTGTATTTACGTGAAAACCCAAATGGGAGAAAACCACATATTTGTTTCTTATATATATCAATAATTCATTCATAGGAAGCACCAACTTCCCAATTCTATAGCTGCAACAGGAAGGAGGCTACAACCCCCTGGGTTCTCTGGATTCAACTGAAAGGTGGATACAACCACCTATTTATTAGGCTTCCTACCCAAAGTAAGTTCCAACTCCTTGATTCTATGACTCCAACCAGAAGGAGGCTACAAACCCCTTTCATTTCCCCATCCCACCGCCCTAAAATATATGTGTAGAACAATTTTCACTACCACAGTCATTGCCACTATCAATGCCATTATCACTATCATTGTCACTGTCGCTGTCACATCAACCACTGTCAGAACAACCTATCCAACCAATCACTGTATCATCCACAAAACTAGATCCACTCTCATACACATGCAACTCATGCCAAGATTACCAAGAGAATATCTCAAACCATATGCTCAACATAACCAACACATGAATCTACCAAACATGTGCCAATATCACCACATAACATCACAATATATGTGTCTCAACCAAGCACCAACCTGTACCATGCATCGACCGGTACCTCAACATGTACCATCAACCATGTACCATAAAAAGTGAATCAATAGTACCAAGTATCAATCATGTAACATAACCATGTATATAAACCATTTACATCAACCATATACATCAACAACCTATCACAATAATCTCATCAACCAATCAGATCTGATCACATAGAACTCATACCCATTGTCACAAGTGTATAGCTCAAACCATGTACAACTATGTCTCTCTAATCATGTTCCATACATATATAAAAAGTCACAAACCAAGTGTACTGAACACTTAAATAAACCAAGCATAAAACCCTCATTTCTATGCAGCCACAATCTATACCAATAACTACAACAACAAGAGAATAACATCTTCATCATACTTTACCTTAGTCTCACGAGACTAGTTTTTGGATTAGCCAACAATCCTAACTTTCAACAAGAATAACTCAGTACATGTAATGAATAAAGGTATGAAAATTGTACAAAATATTACTAATTGTCTTCTCTGCAATGCCTCTAGGTTTCACTACTTGTAACATCCTAGAAATGGAGTTATAGAAAAAATGGTAGACCTTGATGAATTATGGCTTATTCTAGAGAGAGAACATGTAGATCATGCCACACACATAATATTTGAGATATAGATATGAAAATTGCACATAACCTACTAATTACTGTACTCTATCCAATGCATTTTGTCTCACTAAATTTGGATCTTCTATGAATAAGTTATGATTGTTTTACCTGAAACACCTGTTTAAAACTAGTTTTAGGACTAGTTAAAAGCCCTATCTTCCACAGAGTGTATCTCCCAAACTACAACGACCCAAAATCTAAAATTTATACCAAAGGTACCTTGATATGTTTATCAACAACATCCAATTGGTTTTATCTAAATCATTATAGAAAACATGGTACAGTGAAAATGGTGAAATGACCTGTAAATAACATACCTTAGAACACATCATTAAAAGACTTCATCCTCCCTTGGATTTTCGGCCTTATTTACTTCACCTTCTCTTTTAAATTCACCTCATATATCCTTGGTTACCTCAGACACTTATAGATATTCATTAGTCTCAATAGGTTCCAATGGGAGTCTCTTGATATCTTATTTATACTTCCCAAGTAACTTCATTTAGGGACAACTTGTAACTGTTTTACCCCTTCTCCTGAATCTAGGGCTAACCCACTTTCTTATTGCAACTGACTTTTCTTTAATTAGTAAAATCCTAAATACTTGCTTGCAACTGCTTTATCCTTAATTATATTCTTGTTGCAACCACTCTAACCATAATCAATTAATTTCTTGTTCAACCACTTTGAATATTCAACCTTCTTGTTACAACTACTTTACCCATAATTAATTTCTTGTTGCAACCTCTTTGACTAGAAATATTTTTGTTACAACTAATTTAACCATAGTTAATTTCTTGTTATAACCACTTTGACTAGAAAAATTTTTGATGAATTTATAGAAGCTTCTAGAATATTTGACTTCTTTGTTGATCTTGTAGGGGATTCTAGAATATTCATGAGGGTCCTCCAACTTCACTATGCCATATCTCCTCAACTGTGAGGAACTACATGACGTACCACATATCACTAGAAACAAAATGATGTGTACTATCCATATATGATAGTATTACCTGAAAATCCATTGTTATTCATATTTTTAATCCTCATACAACCTTAGGTTCCTTAACCACACCTCTAGGGATACATGCAAACTACATCAATTGTACCCAACTAACTCACCATCAATCTTGATCAGACAAATTTCCAACATCTCTGGACCTCTCCAAATTTTGACATCAATGACAGCCAATTTTCCAAACTAACTATCCAACATCTTGTAGAGGTAGCGCACAAGAGAATCCACCAAGAGCCACCAATAATATCCTTCCTCAAGTAGGGTGCACTCTCCAAGAGAACCAAAAAACAAAAATAGTGAAACAACTGAAACCATAGCTGGAAATGCCCAACACACACTATATAAGGAGAACTATGTGTTTGTACAAATGAAATGATCCATCCCTTTATTTATACTAATCTGGGAGCATGTTTGGGACCAAATTCTTATTTTGGGTCTTCATATTTACTTTTTTATTTATGTGGGCCTACTTCTCTTCTGTGGTCTTATATTTCACTTTATTCTTTTCTAAGGTGTTCTTCAACTATTCAATGGTATTCATTTGACTTCTAGAATATTATTCTTCTCTAAGAAAAGTTTTCTAGGAGGGAATACCTCTCACAACTACCAAAACATCAACAAAAAGTTGGGGATGGAAATAACAAGACCATATCATGATTTGTATTATTTTGATGTCGGAAAGGTGAACTGTGATGGGATAATCAAAAGATATGGCAGCCATGTTAGCTCAACTACCTTTCAAAAGTATTATGATGGATGTGGTGGTCGTTGATGTACCTTTGAACTATGGCATGTTTCTATAAAGAACATGGGAACAAAATATGGGTGGTACAATGAATATGGACATGACTTATGTTATTGTACCAATATTTGGAGGAGAGAACAAGAGATTATACAAATAAAAAAAATTTCCTATGTGGTTAGTGATCAGAATAATCTTTTAAATCATCCTATATATGTTGCAAATGAATACTTTGGTTTTTGCATCCTCGCAGTTAATGAGGAATACAAAGAGGCCTTAATCCCTACAAACCTTGTTGTAATCCCTACTAAATAAACAAATGGTATATAGAATATGTATTTTGATGTGGCATATTCAAAGAAAGGAGTGGGAGCTGTCGTAGTACTCATTTCTCCTAAAAAAAGAAGAAATCCATTTTTCCTAAAGTTGGAATTTGAGCACACTAACAATGTAGCCGAATATGAGGCCTTGATTATTGGCTTGGAGGAAATAAGGAAAATGCAGATCACTGAGTTTGTGGTCTTTGGAGACTCAAAACTTGTTGTGAAACAAATGAAGCACTTATATCAGACAAGGCATCTCAGGACGAGGGCATAAAGAAATTAGGTATGGGATTTAATTGATAATTTTTATAAGGCTTTTAATATTGCTTCTATATCTATAAAATTTAATCAATAGGTTGACTCCTTAGTAGTGAAAGATAGTATCTTTAAAAACCATGTCCCTCAAATGATATATGAGATTAAGGTGAGGTACATACCTTCCATCACTGATAACATTAAGTACTAGAAAGTTTTTGAGGATGACCAGAAGATCGAAAAGTTCATGGAGGTCATAAGGTAATTTTCTAACACCCATGTGGAATAATATGATGAAGAAGGTGGTGAGCCCATGACTGAAAATGAATTTCAAATGAACTTTCAGTTTAGTGAATACATGGATGGGAATAAACTACTACTAAAAAATAATTGTATTCCCAAAGGATTGGTGCCACTAGAGAAACTTTTCGATACAAATGATGTGTCTATAAAGCCAACAATCCTCCCTAAAGATGAAAATTCTGAAGAATGCAATATTGGAATAAAGAGAGAGTCCAGACCCATCAAGTTGTCCAGAGGAATTTCTCCAAAATAAAATGCAAAGTATTCACAATTGTTTAAGGAGTTCATAGATGTTTTTTATTAGAAATATAAATACCTAAAGACCCATTATACCAATATCATACAACACAAAATACCACTCAATTGTGGTACTAATACTTTTAGGAAGAAGCTAACACAAGTCAACCCTCTTTTTCTTCCCACAATTGAGAAGGAGGTGAGGAAATTAATTGATTTTCAAATCATTATCCCCTCCATGTATTCTAAATGGGTGGAGAACTTGGTCCTAGTTAGGAAGAAGAGTGGATAAATAAGGCTTTGTGTTGATTTCGGGAACCTAAACAAATGCTCACTAAAGAATAACTACCCTCTTCCAGAGATGGATCACATACTTTTCAAAGTAGTGGGAGCCAATAGGATCTCCATGATGGATGGATTCTCAAGATGTAACCAGGTAGAAATGCATCATGGTGATAAGGAAAAGACAACTTTTGTAAATGTGTTGAACCTGCATAAAATAGATCTAGAAAATACTACACACATTTGCAGAGATAAATTGAGAAAGAAGAAGAAGGAGATAAAGAATGGAAGAATTCTCATTAACCGTAATGAATAATGAATAATTTTCACATGATATAATCTGTATAAATCAATGAATGTGCATTGGAGGAGAACCAATGTGCCATAGTGGTTGTCTAGAGTGATCTGGACACACACCAACAATTACACGAGTGAATTCCACCTAGATGAGTTAACTAGTCAACCAGTCTTCAGTTAACTGAATTAATAGAGTGTAGTGAGGAGTAGATCAATAAATCAAGGGTAATGCGCCAGTCTGGTGATGATCCCAAGGAAAGTGCGCATTATCATGGTGATAATCCCAATGTTGCATGGTCACAAAACCAATGCAACATCTAGACTCAACTCAACTAGTCAAACTAAAGTGTAAACTGAAGAGAATATTCTACATGCAGAATATTCTCCCCTAAAATATAGAAGATTGTGATGCAGGAGAATCACTCCACCTTAACAAAAGAGCCAGCAAGCCAATACATAGGCATGTAATGGAGAAAAGGAGAAGCATTGAACCTCCCATTTTTTTAATTCAAAATATTATCCCATGGGGATTTACGTTGTAAGGCCGTAAGAGCCAAACCATACGTTTGTATAGGTAGCGGATAATGTTGCTTGTAGCAGGCCTAGATCATAGTCAGGTCTAGACATTCATATATGGAATGAACCATAGGAATATGGTGCCATAACTGAGATAGTTATGGAACTAAGGTGGTGAAGAGGATAATCTCGTAAAGCCCTCATTTGTAATAAAGGAGACTTGAGAAAGAGATCTTGGGTAGAGAGGTATTAGAAGAAGAACTCAGGGTAGAGTTAGATTAGGAGAGCTTAAGAAAATTGGGACTCTGTTGAAGAACAATTTTTGTAAACATCTGTATAGACACACATAAATAATAGAAAAATAGTTTTTCCTACATATGGTGTGTTTATGTATTTGTATTTATTGTTATGCTTTTATATGTCATTCGTGTTCTGAATGTATGAACTAGTGAAGTATTGTATGAGTTTCAATTGTTTTCTTATCTTAGAGTTTCTGAGTGTAAGGAGTTCACATTGTCTGCAAGGAGTGCATTCACAGAGGTGATTTAACATAAGGAAATCTCAGGAGGGATACCATTGAACCTTCACTAACAAATGTGCAAGGAGTGCACAAGAATAACTATGTGTTGAGTTTGGAAGAAAATAGAGTTATTGAACACTCTGTAAGGAGGAGCTCTGCAAGTTGTGCATCGAGCAAGGAGAATGCAAAGAGGGAGAGAATAATTTCTTTTCAAGAAATAATTCGGATCTAAGTTTGACAAAATGCAAGAAATGCAAGGTGTGTGTGGGATATCGAAACCTTCAAAGAGGAAAAACTTAGAAGAGATAAAGAAAAAAGTGTGTAGGAGACATAATTATTCTAATTCCTAAAGATTAGAAGGGATATTGCTTTCAAATGCGAAGACAAGATCCAGGAATCGGATTCGTAAGAGGAGAAAAGGTCAAAACCTTTGAATACTTACAAAATATTCTAAGACATGAGAGATCAAAATCTCAAGAGGAGGAGTGAAAAAAACCATCAGATTGGTTGTAAGGAGAATCCTAGTCCATTGGATCAGTGCCTAGCGAACAAGTATAGTGCAGGAGAAGAGAACATATCTCATCCATTCGATCTAAGTGTAGAGTATCAAACATCGTTGGATCTGGGAAGAAGTGCACTAGATTTAACGCTTTGTGTACACACAGGAGAGGGGACGTGCTAAGGAGCTGAAGTGTCAAAAACCATTTGGGACCGTCCATCAACTGGAAGGACACATGGCAGGAATCTATTGATTTCAGATGGAAATGATGCAGGAAGAATGAGCGCATGGAGAAGTTTAAAATTCTGAAGCCCAAAGAGTCGAAGGGAAGAAATGAATCTGGATCGTTAGATTCAGAGGGAATACATGTCAACGAGTCATGAGATCTAGAAGGAGGTGGAGGTGTAATGCTGAAACACCCAAAGGCCGAACAACCAAAGAGACGAGAGTCGTCGATCTATAGAGGGGACAATTGTCACCAGATCGCGAGCTCCAGGAAATTTACATTGGAGTTTTAGTTTGAGAATTAAAACTGTCGAATCGCGAAGCCTGAAGAGAATCTGAGCAGTCATACCTAGAAAGGGGACGCGTGGTGAAATATCGTGAAATCTGGTTTAAGTTAGTGTGGGATAATGAAAATGAGAAAGGTTTGACATCATTGAAGCCCAAAAAACTAAAGCTAATGATAACCATTGATCTGGAAGAGGACAAGTGTCACCAGATCATGGACTTTGGAGGATTGCACTCCAGGGTTTTTATGGAAAGAATTTTCGTAATGTTCTGAAGCGCCGAAGGCTGAAATGATTAAGGGTTGTTTATCCCAAAGGAAGAACATGGTTCGTTGATCTGCAAAGGGACATGTAGAGGACAAATATTCACTCCACTAGACAACCATTAAACAATCGTTGGATCAAGAGAGGATGGGTGTTAGAAGATCCAACACTCCTGAATATTTCACTTCAAATATTTGTGGTTGTTGATATTTGAGATTCCCAAAGTCTCGAAAATGACGAGAGTCATTGATGTGAAGGTGGAAATGCAACACCAGATCTTGAACTCCGAAGGAAAGTGGAGAAGGAAAATTTTTGAAGACCCGGAGAAGATCTCGATCATTGATCGAGGAAGGAGTCGTAGGACTGTTAATCTCATTGAGGAAGAAAAACTCCCGAAGAGGGAGTAGATATGTTGATTAGAAGGACACGTGATGAGATATCGAGCCATTTCGGAGAAATATCTCCAAGGAAAGGAAGATTTGAAAATCGAAAGTCCTGAAGGGAGGATATGCGGAGGAGATTGTGGTTGTAGACTCAATGAGACAAGTGGTCGTAGATCGTTAACTCTGTAGGATTGGAGTATGGAGGTAGCAAGAGTTTGAGACTTAAAATCTTTGAAGTCTGAGACCACGAATGGATATCTCTCGTTGATTCAGAGGAAGAAAATCTGATCCGTAGGATTTGGAGAGGACAGATCTGAACCGTCAATCCAGAGGTACCATCAATATCGAGAGATCGATAGTCCCAAAACATTTCAGAGGATTGAAGGTGCATGAGTTTTAACAGGGATTCATGTGGTCACGCGATAACTTAACCCAAGCACCCATGCAAGGAAGTAGCTACTGGAAAAGGGGCTAGTTCTCACAAAATCGAAATGAAGAATGCCCATAAAGCGCAGATAGAGGGTGCAGGTATCACAAGGACCTGCGCCAAAAGAGAAAAAAATGGACATGTGTATAGATAAATTGGGTTCTAAGAGGAACCTAAAGAGTCAATCTGACTCAGGACAAGGAAACATCCAGAGACCGGGAGGTCACAGAACCCCAAGAGGGGAGGGGGATTGGATCAGGTGGTATCAAAGCTTGAATTTACTTTGTAGATTTCAAGTGAAAGAGAATGAGGACAAGTCTGTTATTTTGTTTGCAGACAATAGACAAG
This sequence comes from Picea glauca, assembly GCA_000966675.3. Taxonomy (NCBI): domain Eukaryota; kingdom Viridiplantae; phylum Streptophyta; class Pinopsida; order Pinales; family Pinaceae; genus Picea; species Picea glauca. Next base: position 953,107 of record JZKD02S0175807.1, read on the forward strand.
AGGGAGACAGTGAAAGGAGATAATATAATATAATTAGGTGGTATCATAAGTTAAAAGTTGCATGTAGATAGTAGGTGAAGGAAGCAGAGTACTGATGCTCTGTGAGAAGGATTGTTGCATGTGAGCAACAGTAAAATTTTAAACAGCCAAGTGTGTTGTGAGAGAATATGGAGATTCTCTCGAATGTAGAGTGATCCATAAGCTTGCTAGGAGGGAAGGTAGAAGTTGGAAATGGCTATTGAAGGCCATGAGTGTGGTTGAAGAGAAGGCCACAAGAAGAAATGAAAACCAGAGATGGATCTAGAGCTCAAAGAGATAAGAGCAAGGATGGAATAGCTAGCATTGAGGATGCAACAAGAGGAAAAGGTACACTGGAGGTATGAATATCCTATGAACAGGAAGGAAAAATGGTCTATTCAAAAGTTGTTGGGCAGAAAACAACAACAAGAGTTGAAAAGGTGGCTGAGGCATGCTGAAAAACTCAGTGACATAGAGGAAGAAGTGGTTTACGTATGTGAGCCAGAAGTTGGGAGACACCTTAGTCATGAGGAGGAGGTGAGATCAGATAAAGATCTCATAAAATACCAAGTGGGAAGATATGGACTTTCAAGTTACCAGGTGGGAAATAAAAAGATATTAGTGAAAGGTATTGTATTCTACCAGAGGAGAAAAATTTCAAATTGCTAGGGGGGAAATGAGATGGGATTGGTTGATCTCATAAACTGCTAGGTGGGCATAAGAGAAGTCCTAAATTGCCAGGTGGGAAAGGGAAAAGAGATGAGACTATCTGAGAGTCTCATGGACTCTGTTGAGAGTTCATACAAACAAGGAGTGATGATAGATGAAGATTCATGTGGATTTGTAGACCATGTGAATGAAGATGATGAGAAGTTATAAATTCTCACAATCCAAAAGGAGGATCAAAGGAGCATTCTGATTATTGGAGGGATCAAGGAATTCCTACCAAAGAGGTGAGTAGAGGCCAATGCACATGATGAAAGTGAAACAGAAGGAGAAAGAAAGCCAGCAGAAACTATCAAAGAGGAATAAATGGAGCAGACACTGATGTCTAACCCAATAAAAGGAGATGAGCATTCAGAAGAATGTCTCGAAAATTTTAGCCAGGAAGTTGAACAGGAGATGACTGTAGAACTAAAGCTTGTAGTAGAGGAGCAAGCAGACAACATGGATTTTGCTGAGCTATATGAGGAATTATAAGCCCTAGAGAGAAGGGTAATGGTGCAAAGCTTGCACATCCAACATGCTAAGTTGGAGACAGATGGAGGAGCATACCAGCTAGGAGAGCAATTAAAGGAAGCTGGAGATATGCCAGCAGGAGAACTGGAAAAAGAAAAGTTTTCAGAAGGAGGAACTGAGAAGCAACTCAACAATGGGACTGAAAAACTTAATTTTGCATCAGGGTGGCAAGATAAGGCCACAAGAGATGGGGAAAGTAGCAATATGGATCAAGTCGATCAGCCCACTGATAAAGAGGAAGTGCAACTAAGGAGACTTCATAAGAAGAGATAGCCATTGGAGCAATTGGATAGAGTAATAGAAGAGATCGGGAAGCTAATGTTGAGGTTAGTAGAAGAAGTCAACAAAGGGAGTTTGAAAAGGGGATAGCTTGCCATGGGAATAGGGAATAAAAAGAATAAGCATCAACAACAATAGCAGCAACAACATAGTTGGACAGGAGCAAGAGGACAACTCTAAGGGAGAGTTTGGGATCCAGGAGGATTTCAACACTGGAGGAGAGGAGCTCATGATCAGGAGCTCATGTTTTTCCTAGCAGTGGAGTATGATGCAGGATAATCACTCCACATCACCAAAAGCACCAACAAGCCAACACATAGGCAAATAATGGAGAAAGGGAGAAGCATTGAACCTCCCATTTTTTTAATTCAAAATATTATCCCATGGGGATTTACATTGTAAGGTCGTAAGAGCCAAGCCATACCTTTGTACAAGTAGTGGATAGGGTTTCCTTAAATGGTTTCTTGTAGTAGGCCTAGATCGTAGTCAGGTCTGGACATTCATTTATGGAATGAATCTTAGGATTATGGTGTCATAACTGAGACAGTGATGACACTAAGGTGGTGAAGAGGATAAGATCATAGAGCCCTCATTTGTAATAAAGGATACTTGAGAAAGAGATCTCAGGTAGAGAGGTCTTAGAAGCATAACTCAGGGTAGAGTTAGATTATAAGAGCTTGAGAGAACTGGGACTCTGTTGAAGACCAGTTTTTGTAAACATCTGTATAGACACACAGAGATAATAGAAAAGTAGTTTTTCCTACATATGGTGTGTTTATGTTTATGTATTTATTGTTATTCTTTTATATGTATTTCATGTTCTGAATGTATGAACTAGTTAAGTATTGTATGAGTTTCAATTATTTCCTCATCTTACATTTTTCGAGTGCAAGGAGTGCATTGACAGAGGTGAGTTAACATCAAGAAATCTCAGGAGGGATACCATTGAACCTTCACCGACAAAAGTGCAAGGAGTGCATAGGAAGAAATCTGTGTTGAGTTTGGAAGGAAATAGAGTTACTGAACACTCTGTAAGGAGGAGATCTACAAAACCAAGGAAAACTCCAATACGGTGAGAAGAATTTATTTTCAAGAAATCCTTCGGATCTGAGTTTGACGAAATCCTAGAAATGAAAGGTGTTCATGGGAGATCGAAACCTTTGAAGGGGAAAATATCAGAAGAGATAAGGAAAAAAGTGTGTAGGAGACAGACTTATTCTAAGTTCTAAATCTTAGAAGGGATACTTCTTTCAAAGGCAAAGACGAGATCTAGGAATCAGATTCGTAAGAGGAGAAAAGGTCGAAACCTTTGAAGACTGATGAAATATTCTAAGATCGGAGAGATCAAAATCTTAGGAGGAGGAGAAACAACAACTGTTATATTGGTTGTAAGGAGAAGCATGTTACGTTGGATCAATGCCTAGCGAATAAGGATAGCGTAGAAGAAGAGAACAAATTTCATCCATTGGATCTGAGCATAGAGGATCAAACATCGTTGGATCCAGGAAGAAGTGCATGAGATTTAATTCTTTGAGTACACACAAGAGAGTGGACATGCTAAAGAGCCAAAGTATTGAAAACCATTTGGGACTATCCATCAACTAGAAGGATACGTGGCGGGAATCTATTGATTTCAGATGGAAACGCTCCGGGAGGAATGAGTGCATAGAGAATTTGAAACTTTCGAATCCCAAAGAGCTGAAGGGCTGAAATGAATCTGGATCATTAGATTGAGAGGGAATATGTGTCAATGGGTCATGAGATCCAGAAGGAGGTAGATGTGTAACACTGAAACAGCCAAAGGTCAAACAACTGAAGAGCCGAGAGTCGTAGACTTGCAAAGGAGACACTTGTCACCAGATCGTGAGCTCCAGGGAAATTTACATTGGAGTTTCAGTTCAAGAATTAAAACTGCCGAATCGCGAAGCCCAAAGAGAATATGAGCCATCAAACCTAGAAAGGGGACACGTGGTGAAAGATCATGAACTCTAGGTGAAGTCACTCCAGGAGAACGCGAAGGAGAAAGGTTTGAAATCGTCGAAGCCCAAACAACTAAAGTGAACGATAGTCATTGATATAGAAGAGGACATGTGTCACCAGATCATGGAATTCATAGGATTTCACTCCAAGGTTTTTATGGAAAGAAGTTTTAGAAATTTACGAAGTGTCGAAGGTCAAAATGATTAAGGTTCGTTGATCCCAAAGGAAGAACCTGGGCCATTGATCTACGAAGGGACACATGGAGGACAGAGATTCACTCCGTTAGACATCCATTGGATCAAGGGAGGACAAGTCTCAAGAGATCCAACACTCTAAAAGATTTCACTTTGGATATTTGTGGTTGTTGAGATTTTAGATTCCCGAAGTCCTAGAAATGATGAGAGTCATTGATGTGAAGGTGGACATGTGACACCAGATCCTGAACTCTGGAGGAAAGTGGATAAGGAAAAGGTCTGAATACCTAGAGAAGATCTTGATCATTGATTGAGGAAGGAGTCGTAGGACCGTTGATGTAGTTGAGGAGTACAAAATCTCGAAGCAGGAGAAGAGCCATCGAATAGAGGGACGTGTGGCGAGAGATTGAGCCATTTTAGAGAAATCTCTCTAGGGGAAAGGAAGGCTTGAAAATCAAAAGTCTCGAAGGTCAAATACATGGAGGAGATCATAGACGTATATTCAAGGAGACAAGTGGCCACAGATCGTTAACTCCAGAGGATTGGAGTACAAAGGTAGCAAGGGTTTGATAATTCAAATCCCTGAAGTCTGGAATCATGAATAGATCTCGCCCATTGATTCAGAGGAAGCAGATATGATCCATAGGATTTGGAGAGGAAAGATCTGAACTGTCAATTAAGAGGTATTGTCAATATTGAGAGATCGACGGTCCCGAAACATTTCAGGGGATTGAAGGTGCGTGATTTTTAATAGGGAATCATGTGGTCACATGAGAAAGTAGCCTGAGGACCCATGCAAGGAAGGGGTTAGTGGAAAAGGGGCTATTGCCCGCCAAATTGAAATTAAGAGCACCCAGAGCGCATAGACAGAGGGTGTAGGTATCACAGGGACCTGCACCAAAAGAGAAAAAAGGGACCTGTGTATAACTTAATTGGGTTCTAATAGGAACCTTAAGAGTCAATCCGACTCAAGACAAGGAAAGATATAGATACTGAGAGGTCAAAGAACCCTAGGAGGGGAGGGGGGCTACGTCAGACTGGATAATTACTAATTATGACTAATAAACAAGGAAAATTATTAAGAAAAAGAAATCCTAGGTGTGTGTGAAGTAACTCCAACACCCCCTCTGAACATCACTATGGTGAAAATAAGGAATGGGGCCTGAAAATGAGGCCATGTTTGGTACCCAAATACAATATATACACTAAAATAAAGTGAGGAAAGAGGTAAAACCTCATGGGAAAACCCCTCCCTTAAGGTACGATGTATGTAAAAAGAATAACTACAATTACTAGGAAACTGTGTCCTTCACTCCAAGATGACTTCGTAGAGAATGGAACCTCTTCTCAGTGAAGGTCTTGGTGAAGATGTGTGTTGTATGTTCTACTGAAGGATAGAAGTGTAAGTCGATGATCCCATCATTTAATAAGTCCGAAATGTAGTGCATGTGGATCTCAATGTGCTTCATCCACTTCCTCTGAACTGGATCTATGCAAAAATTCATAGTGCTATGGTTGTCACACCATATGATGATCAACCGATGAAATTGAATTCCCAACTCAGTGAGAAAATGTTGTCACCACATAGCCTAAATGGTTATGTTAAATACCCCTCTGTACTCTGCCTCGAATGAATATAGAGCAATGATATCTTACTTCTTGCTCAACCAATAGATAGGACCAAAACCAAGACTAAGTGAGTAACTATATGTGGACTTGCGATCAGTGCTATCGCCAGCCCAGTTGGAACTAGCAAACTCAATGAGATCTAATGTAGAGTCTTCTTCATAATAAATCCCAAAGGTGTTGGTGCCCTATACGTATTGAAGGATATGATTTGAATCCTTTCAATGTATCTCATGTGGCTCTTGCATGAAACTGGAAACTATGCCAACTACATAAGAGAGGTCTAGTTTGGAGTGTGTCAGATACAACAAGATCCCCATTAGTTGTCTGTAAAGTGCATGTTCAACCAGTGGAGTCTCTCTACCATCCTCAAGTTTGACCACTGATAGGAAAGGATTCGGAGAAGACTTGCAGTTTGTCATGTGAAATCTCTCAAGGAGATCTCGTGCATACTTGGCATGAGACAGTTTGATTCTTGATGCATCCTGATTGATCTCGATTCTGAGGAAGAAGTCTAGCAGACCCATGTTAGTCATAAAAAACTTGTCATGTAGAATCCTCTTAACCACAACAATCACTGAAGTCGAGCAACCGATGGTTAGAAAATCATCAACGTACAGAACTAAGAGTAGAAGTGAATCAACCATCCTGAGCATGTAGACATTCGGGTCTGATTTAAAATGTACAAAGTTCTATGACAACAGGTAGGATTCCATCATGGCATACCATGACCTTGGAGCCTACTTGAGGTCATAAAGGGACTTATCCAGTTAGCATACCAAAGATGAGTCCTGCATAAATCCATGGGGTTGCTCCATGTAGATCTCCTCAGAGATATCAACATGAAGAAATGCATTCTTCATGTCCATCTGATAGACTTTCCATCCCTTGGCTTCTGCAATGGAAAGTGCCAATTGTATGGAATCCATATTCTCTACTGGAGAAAAGGACTCATCATAGTCAATACCATGCAACTACTGAAAGAATTTGGAAACAAGCATGTATTTGTATCTGCTAATCTATCCATCCACTACGCTCTTAGTCTTGTAGACCCATATGCATATGACAAGTTTCCTCCTAGAAGGAAAGGAATCCATATCCCAAGTATAGTTCTATAGGAGGGAGTTGTACTCCTCTTGTATGGTAGATTCCCAAAAGGAACTTCCAACATCCTCTCCATAAGACTATGGATCTGAAGATTGAACCAAGAAAATATGCCTGGAGGAAAATGGTTTATTGGCAATGAGTGTGCTGGCCCTTGACCAAGTTTTGGGAGATCCTTGGTCAAGTTTGAACTATTTTGGGACTCTGATAGCTTGTCAAAGATGGAGCGCAAGACGAAGAGGAGATATTGGAATCTCGGCCCCTTTTTAAGGATTTTTAGGTTTTGGGATCATGTAATGAGTATGGGCATGTTGGCCCATGGGTTTACCCATGCTTAGGCCTATTTTGTAATATATATAGAATATTAGGTGATGTAGGAAGGGGGGAGAGAAGTCGTAAGGAATGGCTAAGTGCTAGAGTTGGATCTGTGTGATCAATATTGTAAGTTCTTTGGTGCATACTATGTGAAACTTGTAGAGCTAAGTGCAAGTCATTGTAAGAGACTGTAGAAGGTTGTGTTCATAGATCTACTAAGGGAAGGAGGATATAGAGAGCTGCGTAGATCTCCTATCCTCTACAGAGTAGGGGTTTTGAGGCTCTATTCATGAAACCTATTGAAGAAGACAATAAAGAAGACAACGAGTTGGCAGACGTAGCCCCAGGGTGGTGGTGAACCACGTATATGTTGTGTTTCTCTTCTTTGTGCAATATGCTGATGTGTTGATATGTTAATGTGCTTAGTGCTTTAACATAGATAGATATATATGTTGATGCTTTATGCGTAATGATGTATATGGATGTTATATTTGAATTATATGCATATGATTAGTGCCTGAATTTGTTAGAATATGATCTGTCATGCTAAGTGTTGTTAGATGCTATATCTAGTTGAATACTGTGATGCTCTATAATTAGGTTTTAACTGCGTTGTAAATAAGAACTGAATATTGATGAATGTTAATTGTTGAGTTCTCTATTAAGTGTTATAATCATATATCTCTATCCCAGCTAAGGTTGTAGACACCTATGTCTTGCAACCACCCCTACCTATACCTCGGGTGAGACTTCAGTTGCTTCACAGGTGTTTTCGAAAGGGCCGGTAGTTAGGGTTTTATTGGTGTGCTCTTGAGCATTGAAACCTGGGTTTTCCCCTATGCCTACAAATGGTTCCGTTTCTGGGACCTAAAACTATGATTGCTGGGAACTGAGGAAAAATAATCTTTATGCGAAGATCCAACCTAAAATTGTGAAATCTTTGTGCATATATCTATTGTTGTAGTGCACAGTACTCTACTTAGTTTGTGAATCTTTGTGCTAAAGAAAACAAGTCTGATCGAAAGAAAAGAGGTAAGATCTGAAAGCTTTGTGCTCTGAGAAAGGTAAAAGTGAGAATTTCATATTAAAATAGGTAAGATCTGCAAGCTCTGTGCTCTGATAAAGGTAAGAATAGTGGAAAGTTTTCGATCTGAAAGCTTTGTTCTCTGTAGAATTAAGATAAGTGGAAATTTTTATTTCTAAAGTATGGATCTAGGCATGTTTGATAAGATTTGTCCTATATTGAAAAATAAGGCACTGATAGATGAAATAAGATTTGATATGAGTAGAACTGATAAGAATAGCGAAAGATATGTTATACCTATGCATAGAGATAATTTTTGGACTAACAAATGGATGCATGATCCTAGAAAGAATTTTTTGTAGGAAAACTACCATGATTATAGTGTGCAGATCAAAAAAGGATGGGGATCATTTAAGAGAAAGAGAGGATTAACTCTTTGTTATAGTTGCAGAAGACCGGGACATCTGGCTAAGGATTTCCCTAGTAGAATACCTAGTTGCCTCTGTTGAAAAGCTATGGACCATGAAGTGTTGGATTGCCCTAGAATGATAGCCAAGATGGAAAGGATGAATATGAGACAAGAAGACCACGAGAAAGGTCAAGCAACTGAGATTATGGCAGAACCCTAGAAAGAATTAGATAAAGTATTGCTACAGATGAAAGAAACCCTAAATGACCACCGACATGTCAGCTTATCACATATATTCAAAGAAAAAGAATGCATAGAAGCAAGAATAGGATAATTCGGCATTGACTATGTTCTAGATGAAGAAACACAGGTGAATATTATGACATAACAAACTTGGAAAACTTTAGGGGAGCTTTCTATGATTCCTTCACTGGGAGGAATAAGACTATTCAGAGGAAAGATGATAAACCTATGTGGAAATCTTACCCAGATATCTACGAGTGCCAATGGAACTTTGATAGTGGAAGAATTTGAAGTTGTTAAATTTATTGAGGACAATGCTCCATTTCCTATATTGCCTAGAAAACCTTGGATTAAAAGAGACCAGACAAGAGGGAAAGAAAAACAAGTATTAGAGCAGAAGATGCAAGAGTTAAAATATTTCATGACTAGGAATATCTCACACTTGATTAAAGATCATGAGAACAGATCAAATCCATTTGAAACCAGAGAATTGGATGTCAAAGTTACAAGAATGCCAAAGGACTCCCAAAATATTGCAGTACCTATTATAGATATAGATGAAGTATTACCCTTGATGTCTCGGAAAGAATCTCAACAACACGAAGCTACTCTTCCAAGAGGAGATAAGAATCATAATGGAAAAAGGAACACTGAAAGGAAAATCACTAGGAAAAGGCTAAAAAGCTAAGTAAGAAGAGAGCTAAGATCAAGAAGTTATAGAAGGATCCAGAAGGAACTTCGCAGAAGGAAAATGTGAAAAAATGGAACTTCACCAGGATATCAGAGCAACGTCACATGGCACTTTGCCATGGAAAAGCAATGTAGCCATTGGAAACAACATAACCATTAGAACGACACCCTGAATGGGAAGAAAGACATTTATGGTTAGAAAGATCACCACCAGACCATTGGGACTATGCCATAATAGACATAACCGAGTTAATGAAGGATTCTTACCTGTTGCAAATGACCCTTTTCAAAGCTATCTATTTATGCCATCGCACCATGCACCGAGAACACTTTTGCTAACCATGAATTTGAGTCCGCAGAATAGTTTATTTTGCACAGTGATCATCGCGAGATTGCCTTCCATCCCATTACATTGAGAAATTTCTCTTCGAACCCAATATTGTTAACCTTGAGCATGTATTTCAGACGAGTTGAGTGCTGCAGATAAAGTTTTCGAATAATTTCTCATCGATCCCATGACTAAAAGAGTAATTTTGATGTCTACAGGTGTACAATCATCATCAACGAGAGGAGTGCAAGCCTCCTCGTCAACTACTCACGGATCTGGGCCATCCTAACTGACAGTAGAGAAGAGATGAAGGACATAGAAGTTGAACAAAAGAAAGGTGAAGTAACATCGCCAAGAGATGAGACCGATCTCCTAAATAAGAGGAAGGTTTCTCCCCAGAGACCCTCTTCACGAAATAAATCTAGAGCCACCGTGACCAAGATGAAGATTGTGCTCACTGTTGATGATTTTGATTTCATCATCGCAGAGCTAAACAATGCCTCACTGGAAATAGCAGAGAAGCAAGAATCTAAGTAAGAGGAAATGTACGATAAAATCAAGGTCAATATCCGAGGAGTACAATGAGCTCTTCAGTCCAATCGCGTAGTCTCTACTGTGCCCCTGCCATTAGGAGAAATAGAGTTGGGAGATGAGCCAACCCAACTCTGCCGAGTAGTTGATGCAGTCGAAGCTCCTCTTCATCATACACAAGAAGAAGAAGAACAAGCCACCCAAGCCTTGAAGTAAGTGCAAGGCGTACTCGTAGAATAATGCAGAGTAGGAGAAGATTTCTCTATAGATAAAGTTTGATGAGGAGAAAGCACAAATGCAGCAAGAAAAGGAACAGTTGCTCGCAGGACAACTCGAGGTAAAAGAAGAAGTCAACATAACACTTCTGTCTATGATAGGCTTAGAGACATATAACAAGTAGAGAAACTCACAGAAGCCATCCAGTAGCTACAAAAACTAATAATAGATTTAGAGCTCCACATTGTACCTAATACCCCATAGGATGTAAGGGACCAAAGAGAAGAAACTACCCAGAGTGAAGTTGAAAGAATAAAGTCTCTTTCCATAGAATGCAAGAAACTTAGTGATCACAATGCCCAAATGTATGAGCAACTCATGAAAAATATAGAACTAAATGCACTGGAGTCGCAGCTCCAGGAAGTCAAGTATCAAGAAGAGACAATATAGACGAAGTTGAAGCCCCTGTCATCTTTGGAAAGAATGAAGTGATCCCAAGAGTAGCACACTGCTCAACAGGAGGTTCACACTATTCAGAGAAAATTCATGGAAATGATTTAGAGGCTCCAACCTGTACAAGATGAGGCTTACCAACTATTCACAGAGATAGAAGGCTGAGGAGAAGAACTGGAGCAAGCTGTCAGTGCAACTGAAAAATGCCTAGAGGGACCTGTCAATGAAGCATTCATACAAGAATTCGCAGAACAAGAGGCCATAGCACAACAACAAGTCGAAGCAGCTCGAGCCAAGCTCGAGGCTTTTGAAGAAGAACTAGTTAGATCAGAGTGACTCGGGACGAGTCATAGGTGAGTTTTGGGGTCTTGTTAGCCCTTAACCAAGTTTTGGGAGATCCTTGGTCAAGTTTGACCTATTTTGGGACTTCAACAGCCTATCGAAGATGGAGCGCAAGACGAAGAGGAGATCACGGGATCTCGGCCCCTTTTTATTGATTTTTGGGTTTTTGGATCATGTAATGAGTATGGGAATGTTGGCCCATGGGTTTACCCATGCTGAGGCCTCCTTTTTAATATATATACAAGGTTAGGCGATGTAGGAAGGGGGAGAGAAGTCATAAGGAATGGCTAAGTGATAGAGTTGGATCTGTGTGATCAAGATTGTAAGTGATTTGGTGCATATTGTGTGAAACTTGCAGAGCTAAGTGTAAGTCATTGTAAAAGACTGTAGAAGGTTTTGTGCTTAGATATACTCTGAGAAGGAGGCTCTAGTGAGCTGCATAGATCTCCTGTCCTCTACGGAGTAGGGGTTTTGAGGCTATGTGCATGTAACCTATTGAAGAAGACAATAAAGAAGACAAAGAGTTGGTGGACGTATCCCCAAGGTGGGGGTGAACCACGTATATGTTGTGTTGCTCTGCTTTGTGCAATATGTTGATGTGATGATATGTTAATGTGCTTAGTTTTGTAAGTTCTAACCTTGTAAAATGTATACTATAAACAAATATTTAGAAAAGAACAGAAAAGATACAATGGAAAATACAAACATTACACATAGATTTTTCCCCTGGAAACCCAAACTGAGAAAACCAACATATATTATATTCATACATTGTGTTACATTGTTTACAATACAATATACATATAAGAGCCAGTGGAATCCAAAACCCTAACCCAATGACATATATTTGTCCAAAAATCTAATTCCTTAATAGAAAATACAAAACCATCGGCAAAAACCATGTGCCAAAAAAACCACCTAAATACATGACATGTTTCTCAAGGTAGTTGTTATGTATCCTGAGATAGCTTTTTTTTTTTTTCTTAGGGTGCCTCCCCTAGATTCCCATGCAGAGGGCTCTTCCCCCTATGCACCCAGTGCATACTCTTAGACACTACTACTCGTGTAAAGAGTATAACACATACCCAACATTCTCCCACTTGTTGTTTTATTTGCACACAGGGGGTTACAGAGTTACATAGTCAAAAATCTAGGGCAACAATGCCCATGGATCCTCTACACCAAGAGAACTTCTTGGTGCTCATATATTTTG